>QMIH01000663.1:198870-210639 GCA_003987875.1 Clarias batrachus | reverse complement strand
ACACACACACACACACACACACACACACACAGACACACACACACACACACACCACACACACACACCACACACACCACACACACCACACACACCACACACACCACACACACCACACACACCACACACACCACACACACCACACACACCACACACACCACACACACCACACACACACAAATGCTTTCTCTGACTCACTCAAATTGCTCCTCTTTTATCTCACCAGAAAAATGACCTTAAGCAAGAGTGCATCATGGGCATCACAGTAATGACCAGTTATGCTAATAATGTGACAGACCGAAAAAACTATCACATGTCATCTATCTCCGCTGTTTCCTTCCTTCAGAATCTTGAGGAGGACATCAACACTTCAGCATGGAGACTGATAAGGAAGGTTTTAAGCAGGGTGTGTATATCAGTAGAGCCTGAGGGCAGAATGAGAGACAGACAGAGAGAGAGAGAGAGAGAGCATATGTATGTGTGTGTGTGTGTGTGTGTGTTTGTGTGTGTGTTTCTCAGGCTGAAAGCTGCATGTGGTCGGAGAGATAAGCAGTAGAATGTAAGATCTCCTTCCACGGCAAAAAGATTTCTGTGGAATAGGATTAGCATGGGCATCAAACTGGCTTGAGCCAATAATTAGGGCGTGGACATGCAACCAGAGTATCATCACATGCTGTGTGCATTCATACATCAAGTCTATAGAGCCCAAGATGTGTCTGTTAAGAAAGAAATGAAGCCTGAATTCACTGCTGATTTTATTCATGTCTTCATCTTGCAGCCGTCCTAGCGCACAGGTTTATCTACACGCGATCGCATGTCTGGCTCAAACAGCCAGAAACTCTGGCTCAAACTTACCTGAACCATCCTCTCTTGATGTCCTCTATCGACGCAAAAAGATTAACAATAACATGCAACAGTCACAGAAGTGCTAGCAGCTTTAATATTATATACATGTTGTATATATTAAGTGTTTTAATATAAAAACACTCTATTTAATTAAGACTTGAGATGAATATTCATGCTACTTTAAACACGTGACCTTGCTGTGACCAAATCTCATCTAACCTGCTGGCTCTGATGATCCTACAAACACTGAACCACTCACTCTTTCTTAAGCTACTCTATATCTCACTACCAAGAATGTTCGGACAACCTGAATACACAATGCTTCGACCACACCACTCATACCAGCTCCATACGCCAGGTCTCTTATGTTTTACATCCTGGACTGAAAGACATGAACACACTCATTTTGCATTACATCTTGGTCTTGAGCTCTTGAATTTATTTGTATAATTCTTTATCTCCTGCATCCTATGTGCACATACAGTAGGTGTGCAAGCCAGTGGCCATGTAGATGCCCCTCTTGTCCTGACAACTACCGTATGCTCTCTTTCGCCTTTTGCGACCACAAAATTCTCCCACCAGGCCTGAATTAAGTCCTGACAGCAGATCCGTCTGGCATCTGGATAAGAGAAATGAGCCGAGTGATGGAAAGATCAAAGCCTCGAGCCAAGCCACATTCCCCGAGCTACTGACAGAGAAATGAGCTCCTTTCTGCAGACTCTTCCCCAAGTCGAAAGCGAAATTTTGTGGGAGTCATTTAGAAAGTCAGTCAGAGGAAATAAAAACAAGAGCCTCGAAGAACCTACGGTAAATACACAAACGGCAGCAGTTGCCTTCATCCACACTGACGTTTTTCAAAACGAATCAAAGCATCAGATTCAAAACCTTAACGGTTTCAAGAACAGCAAAAACAAAGCAAATATAAAATGATCTCGAGGCCCATTCAACCTAGTTTTCCATCAACAAATACATGCTTAAACTAGAAACGTCTTTCTTCAGTACAACAATGAATTTATGCTTTCAAAAATGCAAAATGTGCCTTGAAATAGACTTAAACTTTTTTTTTCTTACATTTTTCTTGTTAATATTAAGAAATGGTAAATAAATGTAACTAGATTTAAGATGATTCAATTGCCAAGACATGACTTTTGCTGTACACTCCAGTGCAATAAGTAGCAGTATAACACCAAATCACCTATAAACTCTCTGAAGTAGTAGCAGTGAATCTCTTAAAATGTGAGTATTTGTGGAAGGTGAAAGTTTTTATATTCCACATAAAATATAGGGGTTAAAATATGGGTTAAAAAGTAATAATAGATTTAATCGCGCTGCTTTATTGTTCATTTATTTAAACAAGTCTGTGTGTATGTGTTTGATCTAAAGCAAGTACTTGTACGAAGGCTACAGCTCATTTACAGTTAAAAAGTGATGCTTTATTTACTATTTATATTATTTACATAATTTATCTTCAGTTTAAAAGGTCACTTGCTGGACGTCAGGTTGAGGAGACCATCCCGAGTTCCACCTCTGCAACTAAAGCAACTAAATTAACTGCATAACAGGGATAACATCACAGCCAGTATAAAGCAGCAAAATGAGAAAAAAAAAAAAACCTGGGAATCTCAGTATTTATTTAAATAAACATTGGAATATAACTCGCGCCCACACAGCTTCCGCACTGTTCCCATGTTAATCAGTGTGGCACTTTTACAGAGGACTTTTCGCTCGAGTTCTGTTCCTGCTGAATAGCACACTGGAATGAACGCTGCACTAAACTTGACCAGGTGCAACATGAGAAGCATTGTGGTCAAAATCGGTTTCCAAGGGAGTTCCTAGAGCTCTTGTTCAAAATTCTACTCAATGTTGCACCGAAGGACATCACTGTTTTAACTAAACGCTAGTTGGTGGAACAGATGGGAAAATAAAGCAGTACATCTTAAAGTGATCATGCTTCCTGTATACATCACCACATAAACTAGATTAACTTCTTAACCAAGAAGTTAACATATTTATTATTTTGAATAATAACGCTTTGTGTAAGAACGTTAACATGGACAAGCCATGTACTTCTGCATTAATAAACAATAAGGAGCCAACAAGTGTATTAATCAAACAGCATGAATCAATGTTTAGACCAGTAAAACTAATCAACTTTTGGAATTTTGCTAATTTATGCAGACTTGCATTATTTAAATCACGAAGTAAACAAACAGTATTTCTGGTTGGTTCATCATTAATATTTACACATGCACCAAAATTAATACATGTTTACACACTGTGATATAATATTGCTTATTGTTCATTAATGCATGTTATGAAGTTTGAGAACACGAATTAATACATGATGTTAGTTGAGGGAGCCATAATGCTACAGAACCAAAGTGCTATCCATTAAATCGCCACAGACAGCGAAACACTCTGAATCATTAATGAGGCTTTATTGGAAAGCTGTCGCATGGTAATGCTACATTATGGATTTAGGATTTATGCTTCCCATAATAGGCGGATGTGATGGCGATGGCGGAGGGCTATTTGAATGACTGGAATTTGAAGTGTATGACCTTGTAACTGTAATCATTATCTTAAATAACGATTTTTAACAACACACTTAGCCACAGTTATTAAAGCACGTTGACTTCCAAGTCTTAAGATCAGAAACGGTGAAAGGGTCCAACATTGTAGCCCCATTTCATGATTGCCTGGCATATGATAGAGTGGTTTGGTATTTATACTTGGTTTATTTTTT
Source organism: Clarias batrachus (assembly GCA_003987875.1). NCBI lineage: Eukaryota > Metazoa > Chordata > Actinopteri > Siluriformes > Clariidae > Clarias > Clarias batrachus. The sequence goes on along the minus strand of QMIH01000663.1, from coordinate 207,050 downwards.
GTACACTATGTCAGCACATTCAACAAATTAATGTACGAGGGCCAGTCAAGTCAATCCGGGACTTTTGATTGTGCAGAATAACAGGACACAATTCTGAGTGTCAAAACTCCCCTTATTTCCCTATATAATCCCCGTGCTACACTAATGCACTTATACCAGTTTTACTAGTGCTTGGATACAATCAATCGGTGTAGGACGTTTTCTCGGACTGTATGCCTTACGCTGAGAATACTGGAAGCTTCTTTAATGGCCCAAACATTTGGAAAATCAACCAGCGTAGTTCCGGTAATGTGCAAGTGGAAGTGGTGCTCATGAATGATGGTATGTACCCACAAGTCCCCCCAAGTTATCCACTGATTTTCAAGGATCAGGTGTTCCGCTTCCTGACTTCATGGGAAGCTGCAGTGAGCTCTGAGCCACCTCAGGTGGGATTGTCGTTTACAGACATACAGTCTTCTGCAACATCTGAAAAGAGCGCGTCTTCTGACCTGAGAACTTTCATAACAATTCCCAGTTTGACTTGAACGTCCCTCGTAGTAGAGAGCTGCTGTGAAGCTGAAGAGTCAGAATAAAGAAAGATGGAGCGCTCCAGTACCTTAAAAGCACAGTTAAGCTTTCCTCGTATCAGTATTCAGCTCTTGCATTGTAAAGCTGCCATTCATTCATCTTCAGTAAGAGCTTTATCCTGGTCAAGGTTGCGCTGCATCTGTAACCTATCCTGGGAACACATTCTTTGGATAATCCTTCCAGCTTCCTAATGCAAGAAGGATCCCAATTTGCATAATCACATTAACTACTTTTTACATTTTTGCGCAAGCAGTGCATATTGCACGACTTGCAAACGCTGGAGCATATGAAAACATATTAGATTGTACCAGACACCACGCAAGTGCTCTACTACAAATTTGTCTAGGGAAACTGGACATTCTCACTTGGTCAGAGTTTGGGTTTCAAACTTACCTTTACCTACACCGATCATTTATAACATTTAAACTACCTGGCTAATATAATGTTGGTCCCACTTGTGCCACCAAAACTATGCTGGCGCATCGAGGCCTGGGCTCCACTAGACTTCTGAATGGGTGAGCTGATGTAGACCACTGCTCCACTGTCTAGTTCTGATAATCATATACTGTAACCATGGGTGCTCTGACCAGTCTTCAGCACTGTGTGTATTCTGAAACCTTTCTATAAGTGGGCCTTGGGTACCCATGACCCCATCACTTCTATCTGGCACTAAGCCTTCAATAGCAGATCCTTTAAGTCCTTTAAGGTGTGAAGTGGAGCCCCTATGGATCAAACTTGCTTATCCAGCACATCACACAGTCGTTCGATCAGACTGAGATCTGAGATACTTGGAGCCAAGTCAATACCTCGTCTTTGTCATGATCCAAGTGGGACATACATTATCCTGCCATTGGGCAATACTGTTGAAAACAATGTGTAGGCAGGTATTAGGTGTCGCATGAATGCCAGCACCCAAGGATTCCCATCAGAACATTGACCAAAACATCACACTGCCTCCACCGGCTTGCCTTCTTCCCAATAGTGCATCTTGGTGCCATCTTCCCCCCCTGTAAGTGATGCAAACTCACCTGGCCATCTACATGATTCATCAAACCAGGCCATCTCCTTCTACTGCTCCATGGTCTAGTTCTGTTCTGATAATTATATAACCATGGGTGCTCTGACTGGTTTTCAGCACTGTGTGTATTCTGAAAACTTTCTATAAGTGGGCCTTGGGTACCCATGACCCTCGTTCAATGGTTACCCTTTCTACTTTTGGTAGATACAAACTTTCTACTTTTGGTAGATACAAACCAATGCATACTGGGAACAGCACCACAAGAGATGGCCATCATATTTTGGGCCTTGTCAAAGTTACTCAGATCCTTACATGTTCCTGATTCCAATGCATCAAGTTGGCAGCACAGTGTGATGGTTAGCACTGTCGCCTTGCACCTCCAGGGTCCGGGTTCGATTTCCGGCCAGGTTCAAGTCCCGTCTGTGTGTGCATGGAGTTTGCATGTTCTCTCAGTGCTTGGTGGGTTTCCTCCGGGTACTCCGGTTTCTCCCCACAGTCCGAAGACATGTAGATAAGGTTAACTGGCATTCCAAAATTGGCCGTAGTGTGCGAGTGTGTATGTGTCTATGCCCTGCGATGGATTGGCACCCTGTCCAGGGTGTACCCCACCTTGTGCCCCAAGTCTCCTGGGATAGGCTCCAGGCCCGCTGCGACCCTGAATACAGGATTAAGCGGTATAGACAATGAGTGAGTGAATGCATCAAGTTTGAGATACATTAAGCATTGACTTGCTGCCTAATATATCCCACTTCTCGACAGATGACAAGATAATTAGCGCTGTCCAAGGACCTGTCAGTGGGTTTAATGTTATGGCTGATCAGTGTATTTTAAAAAGAGATCATACACTGGAACTATAACTATAATAAGCTATAACGTACACCCTTTGGAAAGCAGGTTCTTTAGGGGTTCTTTAAGAATTTATTGGATGAGTTTTTAGCTTCGACTGCACGGTGATATAAACAGTGTTAAATGCTCTTTAACTGGTCTTTGGAGTCTTGCTGCAGGTGGTATAGCTATGGGAAAAAACCTTCTTCATAAACTGTATTTGACCAACAGTATCCAGCTAATCCAGGATTTATATACATTCACGAAGTAGGATTTGATAACCCTTTCCCCATGACATTCATCCAGGTATGTTTCACGCCAAGATCTGGAACACTGGATTGTCAACTATTTGGTGAACATGATAGTGAACACACACATAGAACCAGATAATGTGAATCAAAGAAATGTGTGAAGCTTCTTCAGCTCTCGCTAATAATCAAGCGCACCTTCACTTATTGTGCAGAGATGATAATTACACATGGATATGTAGAGCAGCAAGAGCAAACTCAAGAGAGGAGGCACTCTAAAGTGACGAACAGAGACACCCTTCACTCTTCTGAGTTCAAAGTGCTTTTCTATTGTGTGTGTGTGTGTGTGTGTGTGTGTGTGTGTGTGGTCTCATATAACCAGGTATCTTTGCGCAGCAGCAGGGCATCTGACAGATTCCAGTGATATTCATTAGCGTCCTTTCTCTCCTCCCCTGTCTCTTGTGTGTGTATGTGTATGTGTGTGTGTGTGTGTGAAGCAAATCATAAGAGCCACGATGATGAGACGTTCAGCCCCAGCTGACTGGATGAAATTCATAAGACTGAGCAAAGCTGGAGCCTACACAAACACACGCGCACACACACCACCCACACTCACTCTGACAGTTCAGCTTCAACTTATCCATATGTCAACGAGTTATAAAGTTAAACTTCCAGCTTCTTGTTACGTGGGTGAGGGAGTGTTTGGGGACAAACTAAAGCGGTAGTGAGTGTGGTGGTATAACCAAACCCCAGCTGTACATTCATGTGACCTGGTCTCTCCCCTCTCACTGAACTCAAAGCGGCCAGTAGAAAAAACCCAGAAGCAAGCAGAACTGGCGTAAGAGGGTAAGAGGACATAGTGCATACCTTGCATGCACTATGTCCTCTAAGTGGCCTACGTCTGACACGGTTACGCACTTGCTTACTTCCTATTTAGTACAAAGTGCCTGATGTGCGTTATGCATCTCAATACACAGAAACTGTTATGTATTTCCTTTTCATGCAGCTGCTGTGTGCACTATGCATATTTTTGTGGCATCCTGCATATGTTAAGAGATCCACAACAAAATACAATTCAGGTCATGCTTCAACTTCAGTCTATGTCCATCATCTAGACAGTGGGGCATTGCTTTGTAACTGGGAAGCTCTTTAGTTCTGTCAGGCAGAGATTGTACAGAACGACAGACACACAAAATTCTAAACCTATTGGCTGGCATTTCCTACACACTCTATAACAAAACATTTCATTAGTGCTAAACAATAAGCACAACGCTTCTGAGAAAGACTGTAAAAGTTTCTGTAAGACTTTCTGTTCATTCAGCTATGACAGCATTACTGAGGTCAGGTTCTGGTGTCGGGAGGGGAGACACCAGGTCCAGTTCATCCCTAGGGTGTTCAGTGAAGTTGAGGCCAACCCTCTCAAACATGGCTTCACGTGCCTACATCTCCGGACTGCTTTACTCATCTGTGTCGCTTCAATTCTATTCTACTTCCTAGAATTTCTCTCAAAATAGTTACTACAGCAATGCTAGAGACATCAGTGGATCCTTTTTAGCCAAAAACATAAAAGTTGGGGCCTCCGAGTGGCGCAGTGGTTAAAAGCGCTCGCCCTATCATCAGGAGATCGCGAGTTCGAATCCCGGGTGGTGCTGTAACCTCTCGCAGCCGGAAATCTAGAGAGAGCTGATTGGCCGAGCTCTCTCAGAGGGGAGGGATGAGAGGTACTTAGTGCTCCTGCATTAATCACGACTCTACAGCCARTCAGGGGCGTCTGTGAGCTCACGCAACGGAGGGAGCGGATAGCGCTGTCCTCCGAGTGTGTGACTCCGCCCCCAACGGTGCGCGAGCGAGCAGTTCGAAAAGATGCGGTCGGCTGGCGTCACGTGGTTCGGAGGAAACACGTGATAGTCTTCGGCCCTCCCGGCTGAGTGGTAGTAGTAGCCTTAATGTGGGAGCCCCCTAGTGACGGGGAGGAATTGGACACGACTAAATTAGGGAGAAAATCGGGGGGAAAAAAATCCAAAATAAATAAATAAATAATAATAAAAAAAAACATAAAAGTTTACAAGATGATGAAGCTGAAAAGGAAGAAGGGATGGCAATTTTAGCACGTTTAACAGAAATATTTACATCGATGTGAGCTAGCTATGTCACATGACGATTATAAAACAACAAGCAGGGACCTCGAGCAACCTGACTTTTGGAAGCTCAATGGCTCCAATCTTTTCTTGCTCTCTCTTAGCAAAATATTGCTCTGGAGTACTACATGCTACAGAAGAGCTGGAGTTTTAGTGAGAAACAAAATGTGGTAAGAGTTATAAAGCACGAGTGGTTTCTCCAAGCTGTGTGTGTGTGTGTCTCTTTTGTGACCATGACCTGAACAAATATTTTTTTTTATGGGAGCATTAAAATTTCAGCTGGAATTTCCAGAAGGTCCCTTTGAAACCTTTATTAGATAGAGATGCCTTACTCAGACAGCATCAGCACATACAGTGTCATCACACATTCAGCCAAACTGCAGAATTACTCTCTAGCACATACCGTCAGTCCATTGAGACGCATAACCTCATGTACTTGACGTGTGTGTTAATTACAAACCACCACACAAGACAGCCAATCACCTTTCATTAATTTTCGTCAACCTGACATACGACTGGAGTGTTTCTGGGTCATTGGTACTCACACAGACTGAAGTGCACTTCCTCCAGTTGTGCACAGCGGGCTCCTTTTCAGCACAGCTGGGAGATCTGCAGGAAGGCAAGAGAAGGCATTAGTGCATCTACACAGTGCTAGAGAATCCATCAAAACGCTAATACGTTCTGCTTAATACTTTAAAGAGGCACAAAAAAAAAAAAATCCTCCGTCTGTGTAATGATGCTAGAAGAGTGTCGGATTTGCTGCTCAGCAGGCAGCGTTTATGAGCAAAGCCCCGCTTCAGGGTTTAAATATGAAACCAGAGCTTCTCCAACGCGAACATACTATTAAATATATGCACCGTTTATTAGAAGAAGTGACAACGACAAAAGAAAAGCGGTCTGCATGGGGCGGAGGAGAGGAGATGGCAGACATTTTGAAGGATTCTGGGAAAGCTGACAGAATAGCCATTCACACTGGCGCTACATGCTGGCCGCCACTGTTAATGAAGTGCTTAGTGCTGAAGACTTTTCTAAGCCTGGGCCTGTTGGAGGGCATTAATGGGGATCTCGCTCACCCTCACCCTTAATGTAACCATCTGCCTGCTGCATTCCTCACACTGCGAGATATACAGTATGTACAAAGTACCAACAAAACAGTAATGATGTGTCTGTGTGTGTGTGTGTGTCTGTGTGTGTATGTGTGTCTGTGTGTGTGTGTGTGTGTGTGTGTGCGCGCTCTAAACCACTAACCTAGTTACTATGGCAACCTCAAACACACACCCACAAAAATGTTTTCATCTTTGCTAATTTCCCAGAAATTTAACCAATGCCTGTTTCACCGTCTCGACTATTACACCAATTTCGGAATAGCAGAATCTGTCTACTGCATCATTGCCTTGAATTAGGAGTCAGGATTTTTCTAAAGGAACCACAGTAAAATGATTAGCATCTCATGTCTTTATTTTAGCAATATATCAAAGACGATAAACTATTTTATTAGAGACAGAAACAGACTGTACCGGTGACTATAACACACTATCCAGCGGCTCGAGGCAGAGCGGCGCTCTCCGGGGGCTCGCGGCTCTCCGGAGCTGCGTTAACAGCTATAGACAGAACAATGCTTTCTAGCAGCTATAAATATAGCGACACTCTATAGTTAATGTATACAGAGTGATGCCTTCTGAAATCTATAAAGTCACTCTCTAGCTCTACGCAGAGTCTCTCTCCAACAGGTCTAGACAGAGTCGCTCTCTTCCAGTTAAAGACCAAGCCATCCTCAAAGAGCTTTTCTAGAGCAAGTCAGTATCCAAGAATTATAAGCCATCGCTGTCCAGTAAAGAAGGATTAAGGGGTGTGTACAGGGCACATTTTTAAAAAATCACAAAATCTAAATATAGTTGGTTGCGTTCTCCAAAATATAAACAAATTGGTTATTCAAAACACAGCGACACTAATCTATATAAAGCATGTAATTGTGATGAATGAACACTATGAGCAATAAATGTTACGTAATGCCAGGCGAACCTTAATGAACCTTGGCTGGTGAATCTCGCAAGATCCAAGTCTCCTTCATTGGGTTATTATAAAGTTCTACATTGAATTGAAAAAAAAAAAAGAAAAAAGAAGAAAAGATTATGTGATGAGATTAGATTCACTCTTTGTAAAATGATTAATTAAACATAAGAAGCACAAAGCCACTGAGACAGCGTACGCAAAAAGAACATCAGGTTTGTGCTCGATTCATTTTTATAATACGTTTTCACAGTCTAGAAGAAGAAAGATGGTGCAAACGCTGCTAGAGTGCAGGGGAGACGATGTGCAGGTGATTAGAGCTCTAAACGAGGTCTCCGATGGAGCCGCTTTCCCCAAACGCCTACCAGCAGCATATAAATCTCATTTATTTATGACAACCTGAGAAAGCGGACGACGTATCTAAAGGCAGACGGTGGAATTTAAGTGATGCGTCTTTTATTCGGTGGCTTGCTCAGAGCCGAACGGATCCAGAGTCAAAATACAAAAGCCTTTCTCAGGGGCGTGCAAATGCGACTTGATCTCACTTTTCAGACTTCAGAATAAACTCCTTCAGGGAATGATTTACAAAAGCTGCTTTTCCTACAGGCCTGGAAAAAGAACGAGAACAAAGAATTCGGAAATTCCTTCCGAGGTGGCTCTCTCTTGTGAGTATTACATAACCCCGTTACGTCTTTCCCAAGATATTCCTATTCTCAGTGGACTGCGAGTTTTATTACAGAGTGAACTGAAAGCAATGGGAAAGGAAGTGATTTACTGATCCGACTGTAAAACTTATTCGTATCGTATTAGGTATCGATTGCGTAAGAAAGCCGGTCAAAAATGATCACCAGCACGCCGGTTATATTAAAACTTCTGTTGGTGCGTTATCATCGTTTTCCATTCAAGACTACCGTCTCCCCAGTCAGAGCTGTGCAGGTGTGAACAGCAGTTCATTTGTAACTGTGGTACAGCAAAAAAATGGATGCCCTTGTGATTTGCATGAAAGAAGAGCAGCGTGTGGTGATGAATTTGTTTAAGGGTGCACCCGGGGCCAAAACAACTCATGGAAGAGCGTAAACGGAAGCGTTTGGATATCTGCATTGCATACAGAAACTTGGAGCGACACACTAAGCAAGGTGAAAGTTTCTTGAAGAGAATCATTTCTGATGGCGAGACATGGATCCATCACTACGAGCCCACATCCTCAATCGCGGACCCATACAAAAGCCAACCATCAAAATTGAGGCTTACAGTTTTCTGGCATTCTCTAGGGCCAATATTGGACCATTATCAGGAAAAAAGGTCCAACTAATCAACAGCGCTCGTTACAGTGAACTCCTGCTATCCAAGTGATCTTTGGCATGACTATGAACG
>QMIH01000663.1:136474-195599 GCA_003987875.1 Clarias batrachus | reverse complement strand
CGCACGCACGCACGCACGCACGCACGCACGCACGCACGCACACACACACACACACACACACACACACACACACACACGTCCTTGGACAATGGGAGGAAACTGGAGTACCCAGAGGAAACCCACCAAGCACGGGGAGAACACGCCAACTCAACACATACCGTGCTAACCACTACGCCACCAGGTTGTCTCTGAATATTTTATCACTATTAATATGAAATAATCAGTTATTCTGGTTGAACGGAACTTGTACAGGGGAACGGGTGTAACAGATGGACCATATGGTGGAACGTTTGTAGACACCTGACCATCATACCCAACAACCTTCACTAATCAAAGTTCTGCTTTTCTAGAGGTTGTCGGGTTCTTGCTGGTAATCTTGTCCATTTTATTAGGAATACCTGGTAATGTCGTCATAATGAAGGTAAAACCAAGAAAAGTGTATTTATTCTTTAAGAATGTTTTTTTGGACTTGTTTAAAAAAAAACAAAAAAAACAAAATACATTTTGTAATCTCTGTGACAACCAATTGAATTAAAGAGATCGAGTTGAAGGAGGGTGTATCTGTTTCCCATGACCTATGTGTTACAACCAGGATGTGACTGTAAATAGATAAATTTGTTTTGCATTCCTGAGTTTGTGGAGCAATTTCAGCATAATTACTGCGCTTATTATCTTAACAGCATCCCGTCCAATTAGGTCAACAAGAAAACTTTCAAACTTTCCATTGAACCCTTTGAGGGATGTGAGCCATTTTGGGAGGAGAGAGAGAGAGAGAGAGAGAGAGAGAGAGAGAGCGAGAGAGCGAGAGAGCGAGAGAGAGAGCGAGAGAGAGAAAGAGAGAAGACAGCTCACCTATCCAGAGGTATTACCCATTCCCAACTATACTTCACCACTATATACTTTATCATGCAGCTTAAAGATTCTCATTATATGCTTATTATGAAACTTTAATAAGAGGCAATTAAATGGTAAATGTTTTTAATAAAAGTAGATTTAAAATTTAATATACAAAACTCTTCACAGCACTGCTCTTACAATCAGTATGAATGCTGCGCTGCGTGTCACTTCAGTATGCTGTCGACAATATTCTAAACCGGCTGTTCTTCAAACCCGAGCCATGAACCAGTGAGAAACGGGTACAGATGATCAGGTTTAAAATTGTATCCTTAGGCAGTCTGTCTCAGTGAAACATTGGTTCTTATTTCTTTCATAAAATATATATACTCACTCACTCACCGTCTATAACGCGTAATCCTGTATTCAGGGTCACGGGGGGCCTGGAGCCTATCCCAGGAGACTTGGGGCACAAGGCAGGATACACACTGGACAGGGTGCCAATCCATCGCAGGGCAAACACACATACACACACTCACTCACACTACGGGTAACTTGGAACCGCCAATTAGCCTAACCTACATGTCTTTGGACCGTGGGAGGAAACCGGAGTACCCGGAGGAAACCCACCAAGCACGGGGGAAAATATGCAAACTCCATGAACACAGAGACGGGAATCAAATCCGGCCGAGAATCGAACCCGGACCCAGGAAGTGCAAGGCAACAGTGCTAACCACATCACCACCGTGCCGCCTACATTATTTAATTTAATATGAAGAGATGAGGCGTGGCTCCTGACTTTTGAATAGTACTGCATACATATTCTCAACTGTTTCAGTTCCTAGTAGATAATATATACCTAGTAGATATAAATACACTTTTTAACTCCAGGTCTCTATCCTGCAACATGGTTGGGCATGTCTGTACAGCACGTCTCTGACCATGGACATGAGTACAAGCCCTCACACCCCTTCCAGCGCTGTGATTTCACACACCCACACCACTTCATTCCTAAGTACACACAGTGTTTGCGTTCGGATGCACTTCCTGAGTCGGAATGCTTTCCCACTCTGCTTCCTACGCACAAACGCGAACCTTAACCCTATAGTTCTCACACGCATGCAACACACGTAAGGAGCCAGCAGAAGCAGCAAAGAACTGGCATTGATAAAAGACGCACCCACCTGAAACTTGACTGGTGCTGGGGCTGTGCACCGAACATGGAAAAACATGACAGCAAAGCCAGGAATCAGACAGAACAAAAGATCCATTATGAATCGATCCTTAAAACTCATGCATTAAAAAAAAAAGTTGACGGATGGAGCACTTCTCCCGTCTTCCATCTCACAAACCACATTAGGCAGCTCGGTCGAAGTAAAGCATCCTTGCCGTACTCTCAACAGCCCAATGCATCCACCTCTAAACATGCCCAGAGAGAGAGAGGAGAGAGAGGAATAACACTATATAAGGTCTTCACTTCTTGACTCTAAACACCAAGACTGTTTACTCTCGGCTTTCCCTCAGCTCTCCTTTTTAAGACAACTCTCTAAGAGTGACGCTCTCTTGTTTCTGCTAAGGGACTCGCAATACAACATTAGTTGCTTGATTTACAAATGTGTCAGGATTTTGTATGCTTATATATACATTTTTTATTTTTACTTGAATTCATGTAAAACCAATGTATTTCAGACTTTTGCACCATTCAGAGTTCATCATTACACATGGACAAATGTCCCTGTCCATCATCCTCCATTAAGCAAGCTAGAGGGTCGCGTGTTAAATAACCCACGTGTATGTTACTAACGTATGTGCCCGTTATTGATAGTTTTTAGAAATACTCAAAAGGTTAAAGCTAAAAATTTTTCAACTTTAATGTGATTAGCGATATTATTATTTTAGGTTATTTTTAGGTTATTATTTTCAGCAAGCATTTTTCTAAAGTAGATTATAAAATCCACCACATAACTGTTCATGACATCGCTTTTATTCAACATTTTGATTTCACCTACGGTGCAGCTTAAACTTCAGGCAGATATCAAAGTACTGCAAAGGTTTCATTAAATTCTGTCCAGCGGTGGATTTAAGATGTGCCCACGGTTTGGCCCACGGTTTCGCTGTCAAAATTTGCAAAACTTTGCTGTCCATAATATATCCCTTCGACTCAACATTTTGATTTCACTTATGGTGCAACGTTCAGTTTTCGTAGCGTACATCCCATTACTCTGGAGTAAGACATGATGAGTTGGACCACGCCCACCTTGAGGCAAAAGCACGGAATTGATTGGCTCTGTTGAGTGATGCGAATAGCCACACCCACCTTGAGCGCTGAATGAATAAAAACAACTGCTAGATGCTGAGACATAATCTGGCCGGACAGACATACAGACATACATTTTTCTTAGACTGGTTTCCTCCAGTGGATGAAACAAAGATATCATTGAAAGATCAAGTTCAGACCAATGTACAGACAAAACCTTCATTTTAAATCTTAATTCGATTTGAGAATGTTTAAGTAATGAACACTAGCCGATTTTCCTTTTACAGTATTGAGCTCCTCTTAATGTGCTATTAGGTAGCCTCAGACAGAGAACACACACTTCCATGCCACAGGCAATACAAGACTACTGTTGAATATTGAAGCGTTTAAAAATTCAACATCTTATGCAAACTGTTTTAACAAACGGAAAGAAATAACCGATTCCATTGTTGATCACCTTGCACAAGATATTACTCCAGTGAGCGAACATGCATCGAAACTGCGCCTGTAGCATTCTCCTGCCCACACTCTACAGTAAATGCCATGACAAAATTCCCACCACGTAAAACAAACACCGTCCTCCAAACCACAGACTGGGGGTTGAACCACACCACCAAGCCCGGTATGAGTGGAACTTGTATTATAGTAATCTTCTCAGAACATGATGCATGATCACAGACACACATCGTGTAAATGCCACCAAAAGATTCCGGTCGCATTAGTTCCTCGCAATGCCGTCCCTGACCACCAGAGGCTAGGCCAGGAGTTCTAGTTCTGGTTCATTTCCTGTAAACCTGCAGATGTCTCTCTTTTTTATTACAGCTTGCATGTTTCAACAGTGCTCTTACCTTATTGCCCTTGCAAAATATTTCCAACTTCGATGCTCAGATTATACAAATGCAATGAGCAGCATGTTCAACAAGCTTTCATAGACGCCGCCAATGCCTCAACTGCCTACACTTTCCTGTCGCAATTATCCATTCTCGTCCAGTGGTTGGAAGTGCTTCCTGAAATGCCTGTGGTGGATGCTGTTAAGCGAGCAGGCTTGAAGAGAGTGGATATACGTCTCTGATGAGCTGTATGACAAGTTGCAAACACAACCCAAGGCTCTGCCTGGGGTTTGGCTGGTCTGGCTCTCCATCATAGATCTGACAAAAGCCATAAAATGTTGTCTAATGCTCCTTGCATTATCTAAGACATCAAAAATATGTTTTGCTTTCTTTTTGAAGTCTTGTCATCTTGATTTCCAAATTATTTGCACGACTCCTGATGATGTTGTGTTTAGCATTCCTTCCGAGTATGCTTGCTGACTTTTAAGTGTATATTTTAAGTGTAAAGTGTACTTTGCTCTCTGGACTTGCTTCATGTTGCATTCGTTGCACCAATCTCACTGGCTCCCTCTTGTTACAGCGAACCACTGAAGATTTGCTTTAAGTGTATATGCATACTATAACTAAATAAAAAAGAAAATAAAAAAATAAAAATCAAGGACCCCTTGGCTAATCGTCAGGAACAGACGCCGCTCAGGGAATCATGGATCTAGTAAGACTATGTAAAATAAAACACCTTATCTATGTTTACATGGATGCATATTTCTTCAATCTCACTGAAACTGTTCGGACTAGAGATTTCATCTTAACGGTTTACGTGGATGCAGAAGCGGATCTTTTTTTTCTTCCGATTTTGACGTTAGGTTATGCTCCCCATCTTGCCTGACAAATCCCACCGTCTAGGTCATGACTGCATACAGGAAGTCGGATTGCTTAGATGCCTTGTGAAATGTAAGAATCACTACTTTCACTTACACCCTGGGTCGTGGGTCCTGACCAATGAGACGTTTTGGTAGAGACCACGACAGACAGGCTGAGGGAGAGGAAGGGTTTCCTGTCAGCCACTCATCAAATCACAGTGTCTTTAGTTTAACCTGTAATATTTTCTCTCCCACAGATTTCACTGAACTGATTCTTCAAAAGCAGAAACAAATGGCGTCCCATACAGGTTGAATACGCAACAGGTCTTTTCGTTTCTAAATATTGAACGATTCTGTATTTAGGAGACGGTGGACAACCCACCGCCCTTTAGTGATCTGGTGGATCTGGTTCCATATCAGACATGGAAACAAAATTTTGTCCCCGTCATATCACAAGATGCTAAAAGAGCCGGGAATGCTGGAGTGAGACTTTGCTACTAGTATGAAGCGACTATACATCTCACTCAAACTATCTGGATAAATATGTAAGAAAGTCCCACAGTCCTTCAGTCACCTGCAAACCTATTTCAGATCTGTGGGGAAACGCTTCACATGGAGGAGAAATGTGCCATCACTGGCATAAACAAGTTACGCAACAAGTCCCTCTGTGACGAACAGCCAACACATTTCTGAAGTCTGCATCTAAACATCTCCATCAGGCAAATTCTTATGATGTTCAGAACTCGCAGTTCGCCGCCATGCTGTTTTTGATATTCTCATCACCGAAACTTTCCTGCCATTTCTGCTTGGTGAAGTCACCAGTTTTAGACAACTTGGGCTGAGAGATCCAAGTCAGGAGAGCGCTAGCTAGGGTGTCGTATAAATAGAATCGAAACAGAGAATGGATCTCTGAGAGTGTGGAAATCGGAGTGAAACGCGTAGCGCAATTTCACCCCCAAAAAAAAGCAACAAATCAAACACTTTTCCCAGCATAACTGAACATCCTGCAGCCACAAAAACTAATGAGGAGAGACTGGTTCGCCAAGCTCAACTACTATTTATGTAATCATTTATTCATGTATTCCCTAGTTACCTGAGGAACAGGGATTAGACAAAGAATAGATTCTGATTCACTTGCAAATTGTTCAACTCGGGCCTTTTTATACACTTAGAATGTTTTCACATTGAGTCTCAGAGTACACTGGACGCTCTGTACTATACCTGGGCAGAGATGAGTAAACTTCAGTGGCCATGGCTGATAAGGTGGTCTCGACCACGGTTCAAACAAGTATGAAAGCTAACCACACAAAAAACACAGAAGTGGACCTTTATTTCAAATGCGATCTCATCAACACTGCCTGTCATGGCACGCGCGATCTTTTTCCTCAGATGAACCGCACAACAATCGCTGCTAATAAAGACAGGATTGTTCTCCGCACTGTCTAAACAATACGAGGCGAGGCGTAGTACAAAGGACCGACTGCTTTGTATTCTATTTTGCTCGTGTTTATTGGCGGCTCACAGACCGCCAGATGCATATCGCCACCTGCTGGACTGGAGAGTGTGGAGTGAACTCGGGTACGGGAACAACATCGCCTATGGGAAAGCTGCACAGTGAAGGAGTAATCGGGCATAGTGTGAAAACAGCTTAGGACACAATCCCAAATGGCTTCCTGTTCACTAGATATGCTCAGTGCAAAAGATAAGACATAAGTGTTGTAGAACTTACATGATCCTTTACAGTAATTCCAACAACAACCCCCCCAACCCCCAGCCACACACACTCTTCTGGATTAGATTTTATAACCACCCCCCCCCCCCCCGGGAGTCTGGATGCTGCCGCCATAACCAGAGATAGAAGGACACACTCACACGCACTCACACGCACGCACTCACGCGCACACGCGCTCACGCGCACACGCGCGCACGCGCACGCGCACACTCACACGCGCTCACACGCGCACACTCACACGCGCACACTCACACGCGCACACTCACACGCGCACACTCACACGCGCACACTCACACGCGCACACACGCGCACACACGCGCACACACGCGCACACACGCGCACACACGCGCACACACGCGCACACACGCACACACACGCACACACTCCCTCTGTCTAGACCAAGTCTACTGACCCTCTCCTGAGCCTGTTGTCCACAACCATCGCTTGACACTCTGTGTATTATCTTTTCTATGAAAAAAAATAAAAGCATTCCTTTCATTCTCTCCCCTGCAAATACACACACACACACACACAATCTCTACAATGCCAAGTTCACAGTGACCTTTATATAATACAAAACTCCGAAAACAAACTTTTTGTTTGTTCTTTCCTCCTGTGTGCTACAATTACTCTGCTGCCACGATCATACAGAACACAGTGAAACCAGAGCATGATATTAAATGATATTAAACTTTTGTTTTTCCCAATTCAATCAGATCAGCAGGTTGACCTTATACACCAGCTTTGCTTCTTAAACCTTCCACTTACTCGGCTTCTATGGACACAGGATACATGGCTGACTTTCAGGACATAACCTTCATTTTTTTGCACGGGGTCCATAGTTACTTCCTAAATATGACACGGCACAGATTCTTTGGGACCTTGTGGTTTTTCTCTTGGAAGACAAGCTGAAAAACATGACACGAACTAAGCATGCAGATTACTTGCGGCATTCTCCATCTCTGTGCTTCTCTGTCCAACAGAGACCGATTAATAAAAATCAGAGAAATGCATGGACGAAACTTATTACTAAAGTCTCAATGTGTGGCCACGGCTTTGTAAAGAAAGGGAATGAGAACATTTAAACGTGACTATATGATCAGATAAGATAATACCTACTATACTTTTCTTCACTCAGGATAACTGTAACGCTGTACTGTAGAATAGGTAACATCAACCCTGTTCCCTTCCGCTCCTCTCCCCTGTATATGCTAGACTGCAGCGGGTCCACAGGAAGGCTCGTCATGGTGAGTGCAGCCACCCATGCAAATGGTCAATGTGTTTATACTTGGCAGTAATTACACTTTGGTGGACTCCCAAGCTCCTCTCACACACACACACACACACACACACACAACCCCAGAGACAGGCCCAACATGCATCACGGCCCTGAAAAGCAAATCAGAGGAGCCGTTAGTAATGACCTCTCTGTCTGGATGGAGTTACAGTTCAGCCTACACAGTTCATTAAAGCTGTTGTAATTTATCCAGATTCATGATTATTGCTAATAAATTGCTCGACAACAAATGATCACAGGATGTGGAAAGAAAACCTGTCGTACACTTTATACTAGAGCAAAGTGCGTGAGGAAAGAGCGCGTGCTCAGCGTGCAGCTTCTTAAGACAACGCAGGAACGCCACATTGTCACACGACTGGGGCTGAGCCAAAGAGAACAGCGCGAGACATGCTCAACACATACACACACGTCTTCACACACACACCCACACACACACCCCTACACGTTCTACCCGTCCACATGGAAACCAGACGCTGCACACATAACCGATGCCAGGACATATACGCATACACACAGAGCCAGGATCCTGAGTAGGCATCTCATGGTCACAGGACGGGGCTCCTTTGGCTATTTCCTGTTTGGCACTGTGGTTTGCTGACTCGACGTTTTCTTCCCGGGTGGCTGCCAGAAATGGACATTTTTGCCCTGACCGAGCAGCATGTTGTTACTACATCACATTATCATCATCTTTACCCAATAATGCATTATCTATAGTGATGCGTTCTCTTCTAAACACTGCTCCAATCTGGCCGGACGGGAAAATCAATTCGGTTAGAAAAGATTTTTCTAGAGTGAGGTCGTTTTTAGATCGTCACTGGAGATGGAACCAGTATGCAGCATCATGGCGTAAAAATAAAGTGAATAATTTTTTATTAAAAAGATATTTTGCTTACACATCAGTAATTTTCCAACAATTACCATCCTTAATTTTTCCTGAACACATTTTAACCAGACACTGTTTCTCTTTCACCTGCTCTCTCCCTCATTCATTCATTCTCTCTAATGACCAATAAAGTGTAAAAAAAAATTGTCATTTTTCTCTGATATTGATCATTTTTAATAAGCCATTATAAGCCACTATTTTTTCATAAACAACAGGAGAAAAAAAGTGAAACTACTTTTTTTTGGTTGGAGAGAAACTCACCATAAATAACGATAAATAAGGACAACAGAATGATCTTATGAATCACATGAAATAAAAAAAAAGCAGCCAAAATCAGATTGACCCAACATCAGTAAGATCAATTAGATACATAACTTCTTTAACTCAGTAAATATGCTGTTATAAGTGAAGTTTAAAGTGTTGTTTTGGTTGGAACTGTTCTTCTACACAATTTACACACAAGCCTGTTCTGATCTCAGTCAGGGCACAAAAACCTGTCACACTGCCGAGCTAAGCTGTGCTTCTTACTGACGAGTTCATCCTCGCTGTCTGCACTCGTCTTCTCCTTCACGTTCCACACTGTGTCTGTTGTTGGGCGTTTCCCATTTTGACTGCGTTGACCACAAAGGACGGAAAAGAAATGAGACCGTGTGGTCTACGGAGAAAAACGTTCGTTGGTTAAGGTTGTGCAACACTTTCTGTCAGGGAGAGGTTTCTCACGTAAATCCTCGGTTTTATTTATTTATTTATTTATTCATTTATTTATATATACCATCTGTCTAAAGAAGGCACACACTGATATTTCATTGGACCGCCTTTTTCTTTCATTACGGCCAGTATACGCCATGACATCGTTTCGATGAGCTTATGCAATGTCACAAAATGTATTTCTGTCCAGAGCCGCATTCATTTCTCGCCAAGATTTTGTATTAATGATTGATGAGTTGAACCACTGGGTAAAGTCTTCTTGCACATCCCTAAGACTCTGAATGAAGTTATGGCCAATCTTTCACAAAACTCTTTTACAGTTTGAGTCTTATAAATCCTGGCATCGTCATCTCCTGGCCCGTGCCATAAGGGAAGAAAAAAAATGAATTGATGAAAAAAATCAGGCCATGGTATCTAGATAATCTGCCGACCTCATTTTTTGGGCACATAACATTGCTGACCCCCAGATCATAACACTGCTCCCGCAGGATTGTACAGTAGGCACTAGGCATGATGGGTGCACCACCGTCCACATGAGTACGGCTTAGCCCACCACACCAAAAAGCATGTGATAAAAACTGTAATTTAATTGAGCACTCGCACCCTGTTTAGGACCTCAAAGACAAGCACCCCTAAGAAGCGCCCCTTCTGACTAGTTCTGTAGACCCACCACACCTGCACATGACCAGAAAAACACACACACACACACACACACACACCGCTTTATTTGCTGGTATTTTGCAGAGCTTCCTCATTCTCTTGCACCATTCTAAAATCGAGTCGTCACTCATACACACACACACACACACACACACACGCAGACTTGAGCCAACTCACCACACATACCCTCCTACACACTTCCCATCACACATACTATCTTGCACATGCATTTTTTCACATATATTTGTGCAGATTATTGTTGTATCTTCTCTTTAGGAATTGCTTTTAAGGAGGAACTGGACTTGTAGTGGTATACAATCTTTTCTTCTGAAGTCTTGAATGAGTTCCCCAATGAAGGCACTGGGTCTAAAGGTAGGATCTTAAATAAAGCCATGGGTGCATTTCTAATAAACTCCTAATAATGATTACATGCAGTAGTAGTATTAGTAGCAGGCTGACCGGCACAGTAATGATCAGAGAACCTGTTATTGGTAGTTCTGGCACTATGGGCAGGAGGAAAATCTTGATGGAAAATGTCTGTATCTTCACAAAGCTTGTTTGCAGACAGAAGAATGACGTGCTCTAAAATCTCCTGTCTGTGTTGACTTTTCTCGATAAAACACAGTGAACCAGCACCAGCAGATGACATGGCACCCCGAATCATCTCCAAATGTGGAAGCATCACACTGGACTTCAAGCTACAGTTGTGATTCCGTGTCTCTCTACTCCTCCTCCAGACTCTGGAAACTCGACCCATGCAAACTAAATGCAAAATGAAATGCAAAATCTACTTGGGTTTGAAAAGAGGACTTTGAGTAACAGTCTAGTTATTTTTACTGCAGATGCAACAGTTGTAGCCTAAAGATGTGCATGTGTGGTGGTCCATGAATATGCTTCAATACGGCACATTCGGTGACGTACCCTCCCTGTTCGTGATCGTCTTCTGGACAACTGTCAAGTCAGCGTTCTCCCCTATGCATGGACTGAACTAGAGTGCAGGATACTGTAGTATGAACAGTAACTTACTCAAAGTTGAAATGAAATATTCTAATATTTTGAAATACTGGAGTTTTGTTTTCATTAAAAACAACAAAGAAATATTTTTCCCTTTACACGTAACGAGTATATGAGAGGTAAAGCTTTTAAATGTAGTTATTAAAGAAAATTATATATGCCCCATCACACGTACCCCATTACACATCCCCTATGATACATTCCCCACCAGACCTGTACATACACCCCACTACACATAGCTCTACTCCCCCGCCACCCACTACGCCTTCTTCACCACGCACATCACTTACTCGCACAGAGCTACAGAGAGCGCGGGAAGGACTACTTGTACTCTGTTTACATTTTCAGTGTTTAAACAGAAAGGTTTAGCATGCTTTATGCAGTCACTTTGTCCCGCGCCTGTTTAGTAAAGCCATCAAACAAAAGCATTTATTTGCTTTCCTTAGTCTGTGGGAGATTTGCAGAAAAGCAGCTTGTGTCAAATGAAAGGAATGCTTTTGATGTCCTGACCCCACATGCTTCCCCGCCTTCGCATTCTTAGCAACTCTTAAAACATTTCTTCAATTCAGTAAAAACGAGTTACCATTCATGATATTCAGTGGTTATCTGAACGTGAGGCCAGTCAGTCTACTCTGAGCAGAGCACATGAGCTACAGTTCAACATATAACCGTATACTGGTGATTATGACAAGCTGGCGCTGATTAATAATTCTGATCTATTAGTCTATTGCCTGAAGGATCAGCAAAGCGCCTTCATAAGGAAATACAACCAAGGCCATGATTTCTATGTGTACTGAATGATTCCCGTTTACTACTTCAAACATCACTCTACCATTTAACTCGGTCGAGTCGTTGTTGGGTTCAGTCAGGCAAAACCTTTCCACATAACTGCAGAATAAATCCATGCTCGTCTTCAGTCAGTAATCATCTGGAAGCTCGAGGGTGATGCTCACCGAGACGAGACGACAGGGAGTCGCACGGACTAGTCGACTAAAAAACAATCCGTGGAAGCAGGCGGGTTAAAAAATATATATATTTGAGAATCAATGAAGGCAACACTACAGTCAGCTGCACAAGAGCATGCTGGGAAATGTCTTTCCATGAATAAGGTCAGGGAGAAACTCATCGATCAGGCATAGATTAGCATTGTATTTAAGACACTGCTGAATTTTCATTGTTCCATTAGTGACGATTACTAGAGGTCCGGTGTGATAGAAGTGATTTATTTGCCAAGTTTGTTTCGAATTGTTACAACGCCATAAAAAATTATTTCAAATCGAGATATTTATAGAATCATGACACTTGCAATAAATATCAGAACAATTAACAATTATTGCTAAAACTATAAAAATATGACCAGCTGACGATTTTTCAAGTATAAATCAACCAGTAAAAATCTGTACCACGCAATTGTCGAGAATGTCATCGATTGCCCGTGTGCACGAGCGAGCTCCGTGAAGACACAAAGTCCTGACCTCAGCCCCAGTGAACCAATTTGGAATGAAGTAGACTTGGAGCCTCTTTGCCCAACATCAGGGCCTGACCTCGTTAATGCGGAAAAATCCCCACAGCCGCTGCTGGCTCACTGCTGACACTGAGAAAAAGAAAGATGTGTTCAGCGAGACAGGCAGGTATTCTGTGTGAAACAGGGAGGTGTACAATAGAGGTTCTTCTGGATGATAAAAATCTAGAACACTCCTAGGTCACCTTTCCTGTCAAAATGCACATTTCATACCTCCAGCCCATATCAGGACCATGACGGGTACAATGTCTCCAAAATGCAAACCTAAAACATGCTACACCTATTTATCTGAAAACATTATTAACCCACAATGGGGACACGAACACTGGCATTCACAAAGCACTAAGTTATGAAAAATATCCCAAGCATGCCTGTGTCCTGGGTCCACGCGCGCGTCCTCTCAGAATCTCGGCATTCTGGATCGGAAAATATCTGAAAGGTGATTATGACACTAATCCGTTATCCAGCAATCCAGGCAAATATGGGAATAGGGACGTGTATATGTACGTTTCCATTTCACCATACATGTCATAAGATTTACAATAACCTATAATACAGAATAGGAGAAACATGTCAGACAAAAGCAATTAGTTTTCACACAGCAGTTAACCCATAAATCGGCTATTGGTGAAACTGGTTTGTGTGAAAACAGATAGGAAGGTGTTTAGGGAGATATGGCTGAGAAAGACAGTCCAGTGAAACACAGTACATGAGAAAGTGATCAGCTGGCACAGAGAGAGAGAGCGAGCGAGAGAGAGAAGGAGGAGGTACGGCAATAACGCAAAGCTAAATTTAGTGCGTCTCAGTGCCTGGCATGCTGAGGGCAGGGAGGGTCCGAGACCAATGCCAAATGAAAGCAAACACACACACACACACAGCTTGTTGCTGTATTATTTAATTTACAGAAAGGCTTCTGCTGGCTGCTCTCTACAACATCCCCTTTCAATACAAAAATATTTCCATGCAAAAATATGATTCATTAAATTATTATTATTATTTTTAAATAGGCAGAGTTTTGCATGTTCTCCCCACATGGGAGTTCTCTGGGTGGACTCTAAACTTTATTGCCCCTTTACTGCCCCTGGGTGTGAATAAGATTTTGTGTGCGGGTGCGAAACGAATTTGCCTCCCATCCGGGGTGTATTTTCCCGCCTCACTCTCATTGTTCCCGAGACGGGCTCCGGATTCGCCATAACCCTTCCCAGGATAGAGCACTTCCTGGAGGAGAATAAATGACTGGATTTGGTGTGAGTAATGTTTATACAACTGTGAGTGACTTCATGACTTCTGCTTACTCATCAATAAAATCTGCTCATGGGAACCGCGGTTATCAGCACACTGGTCTTGGGCTTTACAACAGGACCTCATTAGAAGCGCATCAGAGTTGCACAACGAAGTGGAAAAAACCTGCGTTTAAAAGGCTGATGCTCCTTGGAAGCTCTCTGTAAGCTGACTGTCTGTCGGGTTCATGTTTGTGTACTGCTGCTATGGTAATCTCTAATATCTGCCGGGAAGAGTTCATGTCAAAGAAGAGGAAAAAATGACAAAGTGGGAGGGGAGGGGAGGGGAGGGGAGGGGGGGACCTGCTAGAGCAATCAGATTATTACTCACATGGGTTAGACAGATGCAGCAGAATACATACAGAATGACATCTTCATCCACCAAAACGTGAAATTAAAGCAAGAGCTTCAGAAATACAATCCTGACAGAAAGTTTTCAGACCTTTTTAAGTTTTCCACATTTTGTTATGCTTCCCACTCATCTTAAAAAGGATCAGATTTTCCCCTCATCATTCTACAACTAATAATCCACCATGATAAAGTAAAACCAGGTGTTTATAGTTTTCTGTTAATTTATTCAAAAATAAAGACTGAAATATCCCATTTACAGAGGTTTTCTGTCCCTTATGTTACGACACTTGCAATGGAGCTTTGGTGTATCCTGCTCCCATCAATGGACCTTGAGATGCTTCCGCACCTTGACTCTGTGATTCTATCGACATGATTGGGAAAGCCATGCACCGGTCTATATAAGGTCTCACGTTACGTTGTGAACGTCAGAATAAAAACAAATACATGAGGTTCAGAGAATTATCTGTAGACCCGCGAGACCAGATTGTGTCTAGACAGGTCTGATGATGGACTACAAGGTACGTTTTTGCAGCAATTAACACACCCAAGAGCACGCGGCCTCAATCGTTCTCAAATGAAAGAGATTTGAATCAAGCAGTCTTTCCTGATCTGCCCACCCAGCCAAACTGAGTAATTGGGGGGAAAAAAAAGATCAGACAAATGGCTAAGAAACAGAAGCAGAAACACTGCAGCACTCCAGCAATCAGGCCTCTATGGCACAGTGGCCAGACAGAAGCCGTTCCTCACTAAAAGTCACATGACTGCCAGCTGGGAGTTTATCAAAAAGCACCGGGACCATGAGAAACAAAGTCCTCTGGTCTGATGACACAAAGATTGAATTCTCTGAAATTGCCACTGCATATCATCTTCTTAAAACCATTCCGCGGGTCAAACACGGTGCTGGCAGCATCATGCTGTGGGGATGGTTTTTTTCTACGAGGGAGAATAGAAACTCTCCCGAGTGAAAACCTTCTCCAGAGTGCTCGGGCTCTCACGCTGAGGAGGTGGTTTACATTTCAACATGACAACGACCCAAAGCATACTTCCAAGAAAGCGCTGGAGTGGCCCAGCCACTGGACCCGAACCAAATACAGCATCGCTGGAGAGACTTGGAAAAAAGCTTCCTGGTTGAGCTTGAACAATTCCGCCAAGACGAATGAAAGAAACTTCCAAAGAGTGCCAAGCTTGTAGCATCTTTCACAGGCATACTCGAGGCTTTCATGGCTGCCAAAAGTGCTTTAACCAAGTACTATGTGATGGGTCTGAATACTTAAATAAATTAGACATTTCAGTCCTAATTTTTAAATAAAATCAACAACAACAACAACAAAAAAAAACACTTGCTTTTGCTTTGACCTTGTGAAGTATTATGTGTGGAATGGTAGGGAAAAAGATCTGAATCCATTTTAAGATGAGTTTGAAACATAAAATGTGGAAAAAAATTGTAAGGCTGAAAACACTTTGGCACTGCACTAGAACTCTTCAGGAAGTAGCAGTCAGGGGAGTGTGTGTGTGTGTGTGTGTGTGTGTGTGTGTGTGTGTGTCTTTAGTGGTTCATGTAACAGACTGAGTGGGTGAAAATCTGGTATGGGAGGTGCGGGTGTGTGTGTGTGTGTGTGTGTGTGTGTGTGTGTGTGTGTGTGTGTGTGTGTGTGTCGCATATCAAATGACTCCAGCCAAACATGAGGGGGGCAGGTGCTGTGCAGGGACGTTGTTTTTATTTAACTTTGGAACACAATGCTCTTGCTACTCAATCTGTAATATAAAAATGCTACACGAAATATGAAGAATATATTTTTTAATATCTGGAAAAGATATCAGGAAGAATCATTTTTAAATAATATACAAGATTTTTGAACACTTCATACATTACATTATGACCGATCGTTTTATTTAAAAACTAAAAAATGTTTATGTTTAGCATTTTGACCTTGTGCGAGTTTGTTGAAGCGAGCGACACAGATTATTAAATATACAACCGTACCCAATTTTACCTCAAGAGAGTGAGGGAAAAAAATATAATACAGGAAAGCTGGAAGTAAAAAAGTATGCAGGATGCAATAAAGTTATTGCCTTACATATTTAATAGAAATAGTGATGTCAACATGGAAGTATTTCTCCAAGCGTGTCACTACTATTTGACATTATTTTAGTGCAAGAACTGACAGTCTATGTACGCACCAGCTTTTGCAACTACAAATTCAGTCACTACAATTTGCAATGCCATTGATCTTTTTATTTAAAAACTATCTGTCTGTACTCACTGTAATTTCCAACCTCTGATTAGGAAAAAGCAACATCTCTCATTCTACTTGGAAGCCGAGCACGGTTTCCTCAATAGCTGCTCACGTGAATGGTAAACAAAGCAGCTTTTCTTATTGATGCACTGAAAAGCTACACTTAATTCGAGGACGATGTGGTAGACCACCCATCCAAAACCCACCCTCCAGGTGCTGTGTCTTAACACAGGCGATGGGAGAAAAAAAAAACTCTACACTGAATTAACCCAGGGAAGGCTGCATGACGCGATTACATTCCCAATAAAGTGCTCTGAGGATGTGCAGGCCAGCAGGTGGATGTTCAACAACATCTCCCTGAGCAGTGCTGCTGTCCTGACCAGCCTTAGAGCACCAAGTCCCTGGGTGGTCACCTAACTTAAGTGGTCCCTCAACATAAGCAATAAAGCCAAAACACATCCTCGCTGCATTCTACAACAGATGGATTATAGAGATCATCCTGGTTTGGGAGTGGCACAGTTACAACCGATAGTGAGGACTGCTGAAAAGAAAGGAGGAGTCTCTCTGTCCTCCATCGTAGGCATTTACATCACACAATATGTCCACAAAGTTGGCAAAGTACTGAAATATTCGGTGATCAGACTGCGCAACGGTGTCCCCAAGCCTTCAGACTCCTCTACATTCAGGGAGTGGCCCGACAACACACACACACACACACACCAAACATGATACTTAAAGCAAATTTTGCATATTATTTTGCCAAACTGGTGTTAAAAGACTGTAAGCAAAATGTTGTACTGACCAGCATGCTGTTTGTACACTTACTTAATAAACACATTGGTCATTATTTATTGTAATATCCTTTTGTATTTTATTGTCACGAAAACGGTGTACTGGTCGGCTATATCTTGGACTTTACTAGATGACGGTTTTGTTTTTAGTTGTAACTATGTGCACTTTATGTAGCCCTGCGTTTTAGTCTAATTAAGTTGTGCAGTCTCAGGAAGTTCGGTGTTGTTTTCTGTAGCACCATGCTCCTGAGGGACCTCCCCCCCCCCCCAGTGTTCTGTACCAGATGTATATGCTTAAAAACGACAATAAAAACCGCTTGAACTTAAAGAATTCCTACTCCGTTTTAATGCTTCTCATGGCTGCTCTATAATCTATAATTATCCTTCTCCTCCGAGTGGTGAGAGATTATACGGTACAAGATCACATCCTGTTATTTTACAAGCGCAAATTCCTACTTCACACATTGCATTTTATTTTAAATAAAATTCTAAGTGTACTTAAACCACTTCAATGCTCATGCCTATCAATTTAGTAACTGAATCACCAGGGCATGCATTCGTGTTTTTACGTTTTGTGTGTAGAGTCTGCTGCGCGAGAAGTTTTTTTTAGAGCAAGGTGCACTGCTGTTAGCAAGGCGCTAACAAAACATTGAAAGTCATATTGCTTTGTTACAGAAATGTGGCAGCACAAGAGCCAAAGTGATCAGGCAAGTAAAAGTTATTCATAAACTTCACTGCAAGTTTTAGCATTAGAGTTTTAAAACGGCCTAAAGACAATCCTGAGTTAAATTAGCCAAATCCTGCGCCTGTGGATTTGCCAGTTCCAAAATCGGGCCTCCCCCCCCCCCTCATATTTTTTTTCTTGTGCTTTCTTCCAAAGACTACTGAGATATATATATATATAAAAATACGATACAGAAAATAAGCAACAAAAGAAAGACTACACGACCAATAAAGAAAAAGATAAATAAATGAAATCCAGAGTTAATATTTATGCAAAATATAATTTTGCACATTTTCAAATGTTCTGTAGACACTTTGGATTTAATATTTAGACAAGCTAAAGGTAATGATTCATTCTTCATCTCCCTTAAAAAGTTTGTTCATCAAACCTGTGTGCTGATGCCTCAGGACTTAAGATTTTAAAAAACAAATAATGACTTGGTGATGTAACATACATGAAAGATTATCTACAACTGATAGCAGCAAATTTGCCATGAAAACAATTTAATACTGTAAAAGTTATTTGTACACTTGCAATTACAATGCAATTCTCTTTCATTTCAACATCTTACATTTTATTAATGCATGTGCACGGACATTTGTGCGTGTGCTCAGCCTGCTACAGAGGATAAGCTGCCAGGGTTATTAATCTTGAAATCTCTATTCATTTCATCTAATCCTTGTATCTGTAACCGAAAAGTCACCATTTTCATGAACTCTCAAATCCTGCTTTGTGGAACAGATAAAAAGTAACCTAGACTACACCGGTAATCCTGGTGCTTATACAGCAGTGTAAAGGACAGACTGACCCTTTTTCTCCCAAGTAGATGCATTGTTAGAGTACCTGTTACGACCAATACTCAGAACCATTAATATATGTACACAAATATTATACTATATTAATATCAAATGAAATATTAATATACAAAATATTGTTTTAATAAGCTTATGCAGTCACAACATTTATTTCCGTCAAGTTCCTGTATCGAGTCCGACCGCTGTGTAAAGCCTTCTGTAGCACACAAAAATTCTCAATGGGGTTAATGTCTGGCCGCTGTGGCGGCCCATCTTTCACAATTTGAGCCCAATGAATCACTGACCTCTTGGAATATGCCTGTTCCATCAGGACAGAACTTGGTCATTCAGAATGTTCAGGCAGTCAGCTGACCTAATTTCTGGCCACATAACGTTGCTGAACCTAGACCAGACCAACAGAAGTAACCCCAGGTCATGACTGCACTATGCATGATGGGTAAATCACTTCATCATCCACCTCTCTTCTTTCCCTGATGCACCCTCACAACTGAACAGGGTAAATCTGGACTTATCACAACACATGACTGTTTTCCAGTGCTCCACGGTCCATTCTTTATGTTACCTAGCAAATGTAAACCTTTTTTTCTCTTTTTGAATGCTTTTCTTAAGGCAAAACAGCTGTTTACAACAAATCACTCACACTCAAGTTCCACTCACATTGTGCCTGTGGAAACACACTTATTTTCACTATTAAACAGAGCCATGCATTCTGCTGCTGCTTTCTGCACCAAATGTTTGACAGAATTGGAGATCACTTCAATACATTTTTTTTTTCCATCCAAGTGATTGTTTGATCACATTTCTTCCTTGAAGACGGTGGTTTCTCACTGTCCTTCCAGATGTTACTAATGCACTGGACAGATCTTTCATTTAGATATCTTAGTAGTTTCCTAAATGTTATTTGCTTGACAATTTTCTTAAGCCTGTGGTCATCCCTGTTGCTTGTGCACCTTTTCCTACCACATTTTTACTATCTGGTCTTCTTTCAATGAAAATGCTTTAATACAGCACTCTGCAAACAGCCAGCCCTTTCAGCAGTGACCTTCTGTGGGTTACCCTCCTTGTGCATTGTGCCGATGATCATCTTTTGGACAACTGTCAAGTCAGCAGTCTTCCACATGTGTGTACTGATCTAGACTCAGAGATGCACAGGATTTATACTATATGAATAATAATTTACTCAAACCTGAAGTGAATAATGTAAACTGTAATCACAAAATTAAAACAAAAAAGGCTTGAAAATGTTAATTTTAGAACATAAGAAACATAAGAAATGTTACTGTTTAAATTAAATAATGAAAGAAAATTGCCTTTTTCTTATTATATTCAATTTTTAAAAAAATTTTTTTTACTTCTTACTCATTCTCTATACAGCTTATCTTGTACAGGGTTATGCAAAGCCCGGAACCTATCCCAGGGCACGCGGGGCACGGGGCGGGGTACCAATCCATGTCAGGGAATGCAGGCACGCAGACACAAACAGGGCAACTTGGAAATGCCGATCTGTCTAAACTGCATGTCTTTGTACTGTGTGAGGAAACCTGCTAAGCACGGGGGAAAAAAATGCATACTCCACCCATAAAAGGGGGGAATCGAACCCTCATAGGTGCCGAGTCACAGCGCTAACCACTGTGCCATCATGATACTCAGTAAAGACACATGCCTTCCTTTTCTTTATTCAGACAAACTAAAAATCATATATTAAAAATCATACATCGCCAGACACTAGTTTTCTCTCCATTTCTATGGCTCTACCAGGTCTTTACTCCAGATTCTAATTGCTCCTAAGGCATTTTGTTCTCTGTTTTACATCCAGGTTAAGTAATTGACCAGCCTGCTGAAGAACATTCCACTCCATTGCCTTTAAGAAAAAGCTTGTTTTTATAGTACGCTCATCTGCACGGTGATGAACTGTCCAATGTATTGTAAATTTCAGCAGGTAATCTAGTCCTTTACTATATACAGTTTTGTTTATGTTCTTGTGGGCTTTTCGGTGTTCCAGAGTGTTTTGGGGTTCATCACTGCATGCTTTCTTTTTTTTTTTTTTTTTTAAATGTACAATCTGGCGTTTCCCCCATCAGAGAGATAATAATAAAAAACCTAATGATTTTTCCCCCATCTCTCTGATGCGTTTGTTTTTTATATATTTTTTCTGCCAACTACTTTAAAATCAACTCAAGTCGTTTTACCTGCTTACTTAGAAGGAAAAAAGGGAAAGAACACAAACCTGCCCCAGGAACAGCGGAGTACACAACTGTCCAACTGAATTTAGTCACTTTATAAAAAGTATTTACAGATCTGACAGTAAATTGTGTGCAAACTTCTTTGTGTAAACTCAGAAATAGCGTTAAATCAACAGAAAACAGGTCTGACTGAGAAAAAGCTTAGAATGTAGGACAAGTGAGAAGCCTGGGAACATTTTTCTCACTCTCAATATCGGTTTGCTCTGCTACACTAGCTGCTGCACTGACTCATCCTTTTAAATCACACTGATGGCCAACACACACGCATGCACGTATAGCCTGTTGTAGCTTAGACGTGACTGTGTGGCATAAATATTACCATTGCTGTTTTTAAACATAGTATGGGTTCCAAGTCTAATTGTCTATACTGCACAACAACAGAACAACAACAACAAAAAACTATACAGCAAACAATAAAAACAGCTAAAATATGCAATCATGGACGAAATCATTTGAATTTCACTATTATGATGAAAGAGAGAGCGAGAGAGAGTGCAACAATAACAACTAATGAGAAAGAAGAACATGAGAAGGGTGAACCAGGCATCATCAAATTGTAAAATAAATAAATAAATAAATAAATAAATAAATAAAGCTAAAGAAATTTTTGTGCCACACTGCCGGTTTATTAGACAACTCCCATGTAAAATCATGGTACAGCTGCAGTCTGTCAGACAGACTCCTAATATTAGCACATTCCGTCATGAAATATGCGAAGAGTGGAGACAGATACAATCACGACTAAAAGGTGTATTTAATAATGAAATGGCGATGGTCCAAAGCACATTCCAGTCCAGGTGATCTATGAACAGGCAAAGCTGGGCTAAGGGGTGGGGGGGTGAGGGGGGGGAAGATAAAATCACAAAATGAAGAAACAGCAAATATTTATGGCTTAACTGCGTCCAAAAAGTCTTTGTGAGGAGTCGGATAAATAAGAGCACTATATATTCACAGAATTAATCAACGAGGAAAGCAAACAGAGCACTTGCAAATAAGTATGACATGGTGCACAACCAATCGGTAGACAGCTAATAATCAGATAGAGAAGATGAGACAGTTTCCCTAACAAACACTTGTGTCAAAGTAAACAAACAACAGAATGCTGAAGTCCAAGTCATTGCACTGACAAGTGTCTTCTGTGCTGATTTTCGCAGCATGCCATGCCCAACACGGCCTGAAAACCACAACCCTCTTATTTTCCATACGATTTTCTTCAATGGCTACACACACATCCTTGAACTAATTCCCCTAGAATGAAGTGATGTCATTTCAAAACATTGTGATGGACTGTCCTACTGAGTTTTCCCCCCATTTTGCATTTAACGACCAGCAATAAACAAATCTGATGTTTTTACATGTTGTTGTTGTTGTTGTTGTTGCTGTTGTCAGGGACTGATGTCAGTTGAGGAGGATTCTAGTTCATCCCATCGGCGTTCAGTTAGGTTGAGTCAGGGCTCTGTGCAGGATACTCTAGTTCTTTTTACTCCAGCCTTAATACACCAGTCCTCCCTAACTATCTCTCTCACTCATTCTCTATATCACCTGTACAGGGTCGCGGCAGCCTATCCCAGGGATCCTGGAGCTATAGGCTGGATACATCCTGAACAGAGTGCGACTCCTTCACAGGGCACACAAACGCACACGCTATGGGCAATTTGGAAAAGCCAGTTATTATCTGCATGTCTTTGGGAGGAAATCGGAGCACCCGGATCAAAGCCAGCAAGCCGCAAACTCCACGCACACATACCCAAAGATGAAAATCGAACCCTTGACCCTGGAGGTGTAAAGTCACGGTGCTAACCACTACATCACTGTGCCATCTCTCGCCTAACTCATCCACCTGTCTGCATGGAACCAAAGTTTGAGAAGATTAAGCAAAACATTCAAACCAATCAGATCATTGTGCTGAAGAGTTGGGAAAAGTCAAAACTTAAATAAAGGAATCTATACAAATAAAAGAAAGGTTTTGTCTGTACATTGGTGAAAATGTGCTCTTTCAATGATATCTTTAAGTTTCATACACTGGAAGACCCAGAACCAGCCTCGTATGTCTGTATGTCTGTCCGGACAGATTTTGTTATGCTTCACACAAAACTGGCTGAACAGAATTTAAATGAACCATTGCCAGTCGTTCGGTATTTGCCTGAAGTTTAACCTGTGGCATAAATTAAATCAAAATGTTGAGTAGGGACGCAATCAGCGGTTATGTGTCACAGTATGTAGTGCTCTTTTGGCGAATTCAGTGCTACCTCAGCATACGATTGCATGGCTTGCGAATTTTCACCTTAAGAGCTCCATAACAAAAATAATAATAAAAACTCGGCATACAAGCGACTGAGTCGGTACTATCGGTACGCGATTCAAACTTGTTTGCTTCAGTCCCGTTTCTTCATGCGTCAGCAAGGAGAAACGGGAGCCGTTTTCAGTTTCATTTTTAAAGCAGACAGTGCCAAGAGGAATCCTAAATTAAGGTTAAGTGAGGTTTAATGTCTTATCTATTTCATATTGTATTACATGCCTTTTCTGAATGTTTTAATACTTTTTATATGCAAAAATAGAATAGTGTAATTATAGGAAGTACATATAGTGGAAATTGGTAATATTTTTGGATTGCTGGAACGGATTATCTTCATTTACATTATTTGCGTTTCACAATGCAAAATCTTGTCTTAAGCACCAGAACAGATTCAATTTGTGTGCTGAGGAACCACTATATAGTGTGGACGTGGCTATACACGTTACTTAACAGAGCCAACCAATCGCTAATCCATCTATAAGCCACCAAAATCCTTAACACACACACAGGACAGTACGACACACCATGGCTTACTCAAAAAACTTCTTTTTTTTTTTTTTTTTTTTTTTTTTAAATGGTACGTACACTATGTAAAAACTGAACTTGGAGCTATAAATTAAGTAAATCAAATAAAAATGTTGAGTAGAAGGGAAGTTAGGAGCAGCTAATATAGCATGTTGCATAAATCTAGAACAAAATGAAGGAGTTTGTGTTATGGGATGTGTTGACTGTGAATGCAGTACCAGAAAGTTAGGCTGGAGGTGGGTGCCACGGTTAATGGTATCATAGCATGTCTGAACTCAGGGTCATATCAGATTGTTTGTATTTATTTATTTATTTAAAGAAAGAGTACAATTCAACCTCTTCAAAACGACCTCAGAAACAGAAGCATGCTGGAAAATCAATGAGCCATGCTTCTTCTAATGGTGAAACAAAAACACAACGCTTCTGTTTTTTTTGGTTTGTTTGTTTCTTTCAGAATAACTGGCTTAAATTAATATTCAGTACAGTTTTAAGTTTGACTGCAATCAGTAATTATATTATCTGTATTATATAATAATACAGCACATGGTAATGCTCTGGTTTGATAAGAGCCTAAGAGATTCGATACTATAGACTGTATAATAAAAAAGGCTGTTTGCCATAAAACGCATATTATGAGGTTAAAAAAAAAACATTTAAACCTAATTAAGCCTGCACTCTCTTCTCTCAGAAAACAAGTTTTTTCATATCTCCAATCAAATCACACTGCTGCTGACGCACATCATCTATAATTTCATATTCCCTGCCTCTAATCATAGTGCTGCTGTCATATCCCACACGATATTTTTTTTTATTATACTTTTTATATTTTCATACATTCACAGTTTAGACTCCCATTTCGTAAATGTGCAATTAAAATTTCTATTTTAATTCCATTTTATTTCAGCATTTTTTAATCGCAAATTTGTTTCATTGTATTTTATGGCATAAATTTCTCATTTGTAGCGTAATTCTGTTTTTTTGGACATTAGAGTATTTTTTTCTTTTTTAGGTCATAGACGGTCACATAAGCATTTCAATTGCATGTCAGACTGTGTGTAGTTGTGTAATTGGCTAATAAAATTTTAATTTGTATTACATGAGGTTTCTTCTATGTGTGGTGCTTACATAAGCCAAGCATATTAAATTGAGAAAACAGTAATGTCTGTGACCGTTCCCTCGAGGGTTTAAGAGTATGAGAGCACTTCTCAGTAAGGTACCATGCTGGTGGACCAAAACATCACAGTGTGACGAATGCGTGTACTAATTCCACAAATCTGCTGCATTCAGGAAGCCTCTCCTCAGCGATCCAGGGTAAAAAAAGACACACACAGGGCTACGATTTAGCTACATGGAAATAGACACTCAGGTGAACATATATGCACCTAAATTAAATAATTAAATTAATGAACAAGGAAACTTTAGCTTGTAAAACATTTTAAATAATTTGTTGACTTTCTGGTAGCGGCTTTAAGAGCAACAGCCGGTCTAGGTGTAGAATGAGTGGGTTGTTCTCAACAGGTCCTCAAACAAACTTGTACTTCAGAGGGCCCAGGTCAAAAACTGTGCGTCTCTTTAAATCTGTTAATGCAAGAAAGGTGATTTTGAGATTGCTATTTAATTGTCTCTGCGATAGCCAACACCCAGACTGATCAACAATCTGACATCTTTCAAAATCAGACACTCCTTTGCAATTGTCATTATTAAAGGTGGTTATATTCTAATATGGAAAAAAGGAAACATACACGGTACTAACCAAAAATCTTGAGACACACCTCATTTCCTCATGTTTCACTTTCAAAGAGCCAGACCTTTTGTATTTTAATGTAGTCTTGAGGAATTGATCTCCAGGCTCCCTGAAGGACTTTTTTGCTTGTCATTTTTTTTAGTCCAGTTCCTGTACCTGACCAGTTTCAGAGGAATGTTTTTTGTTTGTTAAGCCACACAGTGACTGATGAATCATTCAAGCTTAAAAACCATCTAACACAAGGCATGAAGCAGTGAGAAGCAGGTGCAGATGTTGACAGATGATCATTCCGGTGTATTATACTAGACTGCATATATAGAACGCTAAGCGGTTGGAACAGACGAGAGGAGAAACGAGGTTGCTGCTGAGGTTGTTACAGCCAATTTTTTTTATTGTATCTTTAGGCACTTCGCTGCTCACATTTCTTTCATTTTATCTACATAATTGAATTTTTTTTCATATAAAGAAATGAGGGGTGGCTCAAGACCTTTACACAGTACTGTAGTAGTCATAATAATGGCAACAATTTTTGTGCACCATTTTATCATAATACAATGATTGTCTAGTTACTTCTTGCATGTCTGTGCAGATATAACAGCAGAATAAGAAAAGCCCTATGCTTCAGACACTTTATTTATTTATTTTCAGAAAAATACAAGATGTATACAAGTTATACTATACTTGTAATTCAACATAAATCATCCTGGTTTTTCTTCCTTTCTACACCATTAGCTACTCTCAGCATGTCTCTCCACACGCTTCCTATACAAAATCAAACTTGAACTTAATTTTGTGCCATATAAACCTAGCTTTTTAAAACTTTTTTTTTCCAACTTAAAATAGTTTTCTTTTAAAACACAGAAAAACAATCGTTGACTGTGTAAATGTTGTAAATAATAATTTTTCCTCAATAAGTCTATAGGATTAAATATCTTAAACCTGAACATTAAAAAGAAAAAGTTCTTTAGAAGACACAGTGGACAATTTTTTATTTATTGTGTCATGCTTTTTTTCTTTTTCTTATACATTCACAATACTTATATTTTTGCAATTTATGATATTTTAATGTTAAATATTATATTAAAAATGTTTATATCATTTTTTATTCTTTTATGTACGAATGGGATAATTTTGTTGTTTTCTAATTTGCAACTTTTCTTTCATTATGCCAAGAGCATGAACAGATCACACACTTGCACATTATTAAGTTATAATCCATGTACACTTTGGCTTAAATTTTTTTAATGAAGTTGATATATGGTGTTTTGTCACTGCTGTATGATTTAGTTACGCATGTTTTCTCCCTTAACAGTAGAATCTGTTTTGGTTTAAACAAAATACTTAGACTGACCCAAGAATACATGTGTCTCTGCGTTTGTGTGTGTGTGTGTGTGAGTGAGTGACCCTGCTCTCTCATACCGATGCAGGCCCCAGACCCACGGGTCACACCTGTTCTGTAGCTTGGAGGTTTGAGAGAGGGGGGGGGTTGAGGGTTTGTGGGGTAATGTGATGGGGGGTTCAGTAAAAGTTCAAACACACTGGTGTCATGTAGCAATCCCCTTACATGATAACAGCCAACCAGCTCTATGTTCGCCACAACACGACATCCACACCAACTTATTTTGACTAAGCACCTCAATTTGCACAAACAAAAACAATCCAACCAACAGTTACTGAAAACAAACAAAAACAATCCAACCAACAGTTACTGAAGAGATAATGCTCGGCTCAACTAGACGTCGTAACTTGCCATTTCCAACCACAAAAAAAAAACAAAAACAAAAAAAACTTGGAAGTCCTACTCACAATCTCAGGATAGTCTGCTCAACCAAGTTCGTCAACTGACGCCAAAACGACATGGCTTGTCACAGCATGAACAGTAAACCAAGAAGCACTTCGAGTCTTTTATACTGTACATTCAGACATACTTGTTTGTTCAATTTACAATGCTGACTCAGAGACATTTGTTTAAAAAAAGAAAAGTTGTTTCAAGTTCCTATTTCTGACATCTCACGTCTGAGGGAACTGGAATGCAATTCCTGAGAAATTTTATCGCTTCCAGGCTTGCATTCCTCATTCTCATATCTACTCACCTTTTCTAGTCATTTGACATTAGCTACTAAAGGACTCGGATCAGTCCCTGAAAATATTCTGGGTCACTCTCAGATCCTAACTGAACTCTAAATCTACTGTTATACAATTATCTAATGATAGATATTGTAATTAGATTATATGGTAAAATAGAATATTTTTGTATAGTGATAATACACCAACAAACATTTATGAGGAAAAATTAGATTTCTTAATTCCTGTATGTATTCTTCCGAGCATTTAAAATGAGGTCACGTAAACAAAAATCCTAACACACAGGGTGCTCAGAAACATCTGTCTGAGAGCGTGTGTAAGCAACATGACAGTGAGTTCTGACAGTTCTTTCTGTGAGACGTGGTAATAACGGTAATAGTTATCCGACCTGTCATAACACATCCACCCACAACACAATGCAGCACTTCGCACATGATAGTGTTTGCTTGCTTACAAGATATTAAAAAAAGTTTTCTGTCCCCCCCCCCCCCAAGAAGTTTGCAGGCTTATATAAATCTTCTGAAGTCCCTTCCAAGTTCACTACTTTGAGGAGAAAAACATAACCACTGATATCAATCATGTGTCATAAGCGGAACAGCTACTCAGAGATGATCAAAGCACAGACAAATGCAATCAAAAGAAAGCTATTATAGCCTATAATAATGCAGACAGTCTGATGAGATGGCATCAGTGTGTGCGATATGATCAAACTGACAGGAAACTGGGACCAGTACAGTTAAATGTTCATCTGTAATAACTTCATTTTCTATTCTTTGCCATACTCTAATTGCTTTCAATTCGCCTGGAGAACTGAATTTAAAAATGTTATTCAAACTTATCATTCTGTAAAACTAGTTTACAGACACCTGATTATAACCGTCAAATGCACTTGTTAAACATCCTCCTTTCTGTGGTTTTGAAGCATGGCTGTGGGGATTTGTGAGATCTGGCAATGGTGTCAGGTGGGGTTGCAGTAGGGGGTTTTAGTTCATCCCAAAGGTGTTCAGTAAGGCTGAGGTCAGGGTTCTGCAGTGTGCCTTCACTCCTGACTTGAACACATCATATCTTGATGGCGGTTGCTTTGGGCACAGGGACATTACCACCCTGGAACCGGATTGTTTGTGACTCTGTGTCTACGCAACCACAACGGAAACTAGATTAGAAATGTTTGGGACTAATAATTCAGTATTCAGTTATATTTTACACAAAATACATGTGTATGCAATACTGAATAGCACATTCGATTGAGTTGGATTATGTTTATGGTTCTTTTGGGGGGTAGTGTGGACAACATGCAAAGTGGCCCTGCATGTCACCCAACAACTGATTTACAAAAATAAAAATTTTGTTCTATTACAAATGTGCATAGAAACGAGTTAAATAGAAATGTGAAGCTGCATAGCTTAATACAGCGAGTGTAATAATACTATATTGTATAGCCTTGGACTGAATATTTATTGGCAAAAAATGAGTCAGGATCACTTTCAGTTTAGGTTAAACCTTCATCAGGCCTAGATGAACAATAAAAACATGGCACCAGCAATAAAATCCTAACATGTACAAGTCATACACTGTGTATTAGATACACACACACACACACACACACACACACACACAATATATATTCCCTCTTATTTACCTAGGTTACTGCTTTATGAATACTATAATCTAAGTGCTTAGAAAAATATATAATTTGAAATCAATGATCAAGCAATCAATCTTGTCTGTCTGACTGAACTAACTATATCCTGTTATGTTTTAATCGCTAAATCGCAGCTAATGTTAGTTCATCTTCTTAGAGGTTTCAGCGAGACAATAGTTTGTGTTTTTAAGTGTGTGAGAGGCGAGTTCTCGAAGCCGTTCAAAGAAAACACACTTGAGCTCTCAGCAGCACTGGCGGCGTCTTAAGTTTGAGCACAGCTGCCCCGAAGGAACGAAAATTGTCCAACGCTCGCGCGCAAGCACGCGCACACACACAGAGAGAGAGAGAGACACGCGTGCGCACACACACGATTTTAGACAGAGCGCACGCGTTACTCATAGATACAATGTTACATTCACACAAAGCAGTGTGCTCACGCGCTAACTGAAACTCCGGCAGAGAAGCGATGATTCCAGATCTCTCTCTCTCTCTCTCTCTCTCTCTCGTTCCGTCTCTCCGCCTGTCTAATCTCACTTTCTCCCTCTTTCTCTAACTTGGTCGAGAACAGAACTTTCCGTTTCTTACCCTTTAGACGTTGCGTCTCCTCTTTCCTCGCCACTGCGCGCTCATGTAATTCATCTTCCCGTTATCGCAGAGCCGATGTGTTAAAACGCCACTTCTTCACTATATTTTGTGGCTTCAGCTGCGGTCACGCGTTGGTTCTCTCTCTTGCTCTCTCCCTCCCTCGTGCGCGTGCACACACACACACACACTCTCGGCGCCGTGATTCGGCCACAGCAGCGCTGTGTACTCCAGAGCCACGGGCGCGCGCCTACGTAGCATAAGCGGGGCGGGCTGACGGCGGGAACGCGCATTATTTTCCTGGAGAGGCTTATACGTATAGTATACATGGTGAGCATGAAGTCTCTCCCTGACTTCAGGCAAAACCTATGCCAGGTAAAACATATGGCTAATTGAAATGTATATCTTGGAAACAAAGATTGTTTTATATTATTCCTGAATGTTTTCTATCTTGCATACTTTACGAGGTATGATTGTACACAATCAGGGAAGTACTATATGCACACCCTGTATATACTGTATATATTCAACACTTGATGCAAATTACACTTAACATTTGTCTAAATATGCCCTGCTCCAATAACTTCAAGTAATGCCTTTCCTGGCTTGCACTGCAGCTTCACTCAGTTGTTGTTTGTGTTGCAGTCTCCTCTTCAGAAAGTGAAATGCATGCTGGGTTTGGCAACTGACTTGGCCAGTTTAAAACTGTTCCCTGATGAAGTCTTTTGTTGTGTTGGCAGTGTGTTTTGGGCCATTCTGCTGCTACCATCATGAGTTACATCATCAACAATGGTTAGTGAGGCCATCCCCGGAGCAGAAATGCAAGCCCAAACCTTGATAATACCTCCACTATGCTGATGGATCACTAGCAAATCTTTTAATTCTCCACACTTTGGAATTTCCAAAGTTCACTTCGGCAAAGGTTCATCTTTGTCCCAGGACTTTTGACAGCTCTCTTTGCCAATCCCAATCTGGCTTTCTGATTCTTACTGCGGATGAGTGGGTTTATATCTTGTGGTTTGGCCGCCATATGTCTGCTCAAGTCTTCCTCAAATGATGGATTATGAGCCGATCACCCCTGACCAGTGGTGGTTGTTGGTGATGTCACTGACAGTAGCTCTTCTTCACAGCGTTTCCTTGGCTGATCAGATCAATGTCCAGTTATTAGTACATTAGTGGTTCCTTTCTTTTTCAGGACATTACATATTGTTGTTATTGGCTAAATCCAATATTTGTACAATCGCCTATAACCTAATTGTCCTGCACAGAGCCTTGACCTGAA
This sequence comes from Clarias batrachus, assembly GCA_003987875.1. NCBI lineage: Eukaryota > Metazoa > Chordata > Actinopteri > Siluriformes > Clariidae > Clarias > Clarias batrachus. The sequence goes on along the minus strand of QMIH01000663.1, from coordinate 164,405 downwards.
CCCCACTGATCAACTTTAGGATTAACAGGAAGACTGTCTGCACCCAGGCCTCCTCGTCTGACAATTCTCACCTGTCACAGATAGGGCACGCTCCCATTAAGGCAAGTACCAACCAGGGAGGGTAGAGACTATCATGTGCTTCCTCCGAGACACGTAAAGATGTAAATGCACCTTTTCGAACGCACTTGAAGGAAAGTGCTATTTGCCCCTTCTGCTTGCATGAGCTCACAGATGCTCATGATTGGCTAGTGCCACTGTGATTTATGTGAGAGTGTGTGTATCCTATTCTAAGCCTAATTTATTTTAAAAGTAGGACACAGTTGTACAAACATCAAGTACCGACTGCCAAAATATCAGTTGCAGATTATGTGTGATAGCCATGTAATTGTAATTATATTTCTTGAAATAAGTTCTATGCTTTATTGTTTGGTTAAGACGTTGCTGGTTTATCTTTTTAATATCTGCTTTAAACAGCTGGTATTTTAGCATTCCTGCATCCTACATCTAATAATGCCGTAAACTGTTCTGTTTCTTCTTATCTGCTGGTCAGGATTAATGTCCCTATCTGGATGGAATCCACATGCATTGACATCTGTGCTCAAGCTGACAGGGAGGGTGGCTGCAGGTGGAGCTGAGTAAGATGTTGGAAATGAGCTTAGAACGGGCCAAGCCAATCTTGACTTGACTTGACATAATAGATGGGCACTCTAAGTAGTCCAGGCCAAGCACTGATTTTGAGTAAAGCCCTGTTTTTGGCTCTAGATATTTCCACTATTTTTACTAATTAATTGAGTTTTATTTTGTTAAATGAAATAAATGCGACTTCCCCCAAATGAGGGTTTCATTTCATATTCAGTGTGATGGTGTACAGAGGCCAAATACCAAAAAGCTTATATACACTTAACTAATTAGCCTTAACATTAAAACCATTAATATTTAAACCACCTAGATTTTGGTGGGTTCTCCTTGTGTCAATGGGGCAGCTCTGAACCCTCGGGACGTGGTTCTGGAAGGCATTTGGGGTGTGCAGCGGATCTGCTGGGTGCTGTGAGTTGCGTGGTAAGCCTCTATACAGTTTAGCCTTTGACCCCACAGGCATGGGTGAGCATCGGGTACCCATGATCCCGTCACCAGTTTTTTCATGTACAGTATAGTTGGTGTTACATTGCCTGACCAAAAAAGTCGCAGACTCTAACATTTCATTCAGTCACAATAAGCTTTGATTATACCACACAATGTGGTGGCCAGTTTGTGTGAAAATAATTCCTCGTGTTTTCAGACCCACTGTTTCACAATCTGGGTCCTGGATTTTGTCTGTGCCATCAGGGAAGAAAAACAATTTCATTTTCTTGCTGATCCTATACTTGACTAACTGAAGCAGCTCCAGATCATAACTCTGCCTTCAGAGGTTTGTACCACCTAGGATGCTGGGTGCATCACTTCATGCACTTCCCTTTTTACCCTGATGCAACCAAAAACTCTGGAATAGTTGTCAATCAGACATCTTTGTTTTTTTTTCCATGGCTCCAAATTCAATTTATTATGCTCCCTAGCAAATTCAAGCCTTTTTCTCTGATTAGTATAACTACCAAGTGGCCATGCAGCTGTTTATTCCCAATCCTGTGAGTTCTCATCACAGAAATGTGTGTGTGCAGAAATGCTCTTACTCGCACTACTAACCAGAGTCCTGCTGATTTTTAACGATGCAACTACATCATGATCTCCATTCATGATTTTATTTTTCAGACCATTTCTTGCACAAAGTTGATGATTCGGCTGGTGGTGTAGTGGTTAGCACTGTCTCCCTGCACCGCCAGCGTCTGGGTTCGATTCCCGGCCAGGCTCGATTCCCGTCTCTGTGTGCATGGAGTTTGCATGTTCTCCCCGTGCTTGGTGGGTTTCCTCCCACATTCCAAAGACATGGGCTAATTGGCGTTCCCAAATTGTCCGTAGTGTGTGAATGAGTGAGTGTATGTGTGTGTGTGTCTATGCCCTGCGATGGATTAGCACCCTGTCCAGGGTGTACCCTGCCATGTGCCCCAAGTCTCCTGGGATAGGCTCCAGGCCCCCCGTGACCCTGAATACAGGATTAAGCGGTATAGATGATGAGTGAGTGAGTGTGTGATGCAACCCAATAATTTGACCTTTCTGAAATGTATAATTATATACAGCTCTGGAAAAAAAATTAGAGAGCACTGCAAAAGAATGTTTTTTTTTTTTTTTTTTTTTTATACAGGTGCATGTATTGGTGAGATGAACAGTTTTGTTTGATTTTTGTGAACTGCTGACAGTATTTCTTCTAAATTCAAAATATAACTATTGTTATTTAGAGTGGATATTTAAAGGAAATTATATCATCACAATAAATCAAATTATCCCAAGATCATGCAGAGGTTTAATAACTAAAATAAAATAAGATTCAAATAATTTGTAAACAAATTGTGTTAATGCTTTGGCTAAATAACATTAGGGAATTAGGATTTGGTGGAATAATCCCGATTTGCAGTTACAGCTTTCATGAGTTTTGGCATGCTCTCCACCAGTTTCTCACATTGCTGTTGGGTAACTTTACACCACTCTTTTTCCAAAAACGCAAACAGCTCAGCTTTGCTTGATGGTTTATGACCATCCATCTTCCCCTTTATGACATTCCAGAAGTTTTCTGGAGTAAATTTCAGTGGTCTTTCTTTTTTTCAGACCTATACATGTTATATATGTATATGCTGCCTATTCAAAAAAGTTGGCTACATATCACCTTGTTTATTCTGATTGAAAATTACTTCCGACCTGGCTGGATCCGGTCAGACTGTTCCGATTGAGGATTTATCGGACCATGAAAACACACAATATGTCAGTCTCACTCTCATATTCATGAATTCACTGCCCTGGTTGTTTTTTATGGAAGCGAACGAACTATACAGAATGTGATGTACAACATGGCTTTCCATTAGAAACCTCTCTAATCCATTTTGACACATAGGGGATAAATACTCGCAACTCTTGTTGAATGCCATGATGTTGGTTATCACGAGGCCATGATTCAGATTTACTCATAAACGAACAGGCAAAAGTGTTATATATAGAAGCAAAAAAAAAAAAAAAAATGCATTTACCTGACTAAAAGTTTAAACATTGCTGTTTTTAAGTTCTTCTTCTTCTTTTTATTCATATGTTTAAATCTACAAAAACTAAATCCTTAAAAATATAAAAATCTGTATTGCACAGAAGGCCAGGTATATTCTTATGGATGTCTCAGGGTATTTTGCCTGGCTTAATGTTAATCATCTCTTTGCATCAGTAACAATGTCCGAATGATGAAATGGAAGTGTTTACTTCAGTGGTTAGTAAGCTTAAGGATTTGCCAGACAATCCTATGAGTCAACCTCAAGCTCACCTTAAACTCAAAATCTTTAAGTTCATTAAACCAATAAAAATAAAAGAAAGGTTGGCTATATCCCCTTACTTCCTTCCATTAGGTTTTAATCCATTTCTTTGTGAGTGAGTGAGTGAGTAGCCCATGAGTGTGTCTAACATTCAGTCTCCTATGTATACACTCAGGATGAGAGGCCAATAGGGCACATGAACTCTGACTCACACATCCTCCGTATCCACCCACAATGCCACTACTCCACCTTTCCAGTCTTGCTTCATGACCCTGGAAACACTCACACCCTCCAACTCTTCCGTCTCCCTTTGCTTTCTGTGATGGTCGGGGACAGGATAACCGCACTTTATATGCATTTTCATTTATTTACAGAATACCTCCTGAGGGCAAGATACCGTTTAGAAGACAGAACAGCATAAACAGACACAAAGACAATAAAAATATATATTTTTTTAAAGTATTGAGAGAAAAATCATATAGAAAAATGTTGAGCTTCTTAACTGTATCTTTGTAAATTACCCATAAGGCACCTTTCTCAATTAAGAAAAAAAAATAATTGTGATTGTTAGTTCAGATACCTGGAAAAGTCGCCTCCACCTAGGCATCCAGGTTAGTCAGTTCCATTATTGTTCTTGCTTTGATTTGTCTGCTCCATTCGATTTGTAGCACTCGGCTCAGCTCATAAACACTGCATGGCATGAATCAGAATAGGATCCTTGTTTAATATTCCTTTCATCTTCAGTCAGCACTTTACCTTGATCAGGTCTGCAGTAGATCCAAGGACTGTCCTGGAAACACCGGTCCAGAGGCAATGGAATACCAGTCCTTCACATGGCCCAATGTTATGCAAACACACACACACACTACACATGCTCACTCACATCTAGGGCAATTTAGCCTGGCTAGGTCAGTTATTTGCATCTGTTTGGATGTTTGACAACTCTGAGAACCCAGAGGAACCCTACATATGGAGAATAAACCCAATTCTTTACGTACATCAGCCCAAGATCAGGTTTGAACCAGGGATCCTGGGGAAGTAATAGACCAGCGCCAACCCCACAGTACCATCTATGTAAAGGTTAAATACCCCAAAATGCATTGTTTTATTTTATTGTTCTATATTGTTGTAATACAACTGCATAATAGACTAATGACTAAGAGAGGTTAACACAGATTTTCTACAAATATTCAGTTTCTCCCGTCCTTGACAAACATGGCACTCGGCTTGATTGGCTCATTTAAATTGCTGCAGTTGGCATCCCTCCCAGATTTATTCCAGCTTCGTGCCCATTGCACACTACAGAACCAGACTCATGTCTAGAGTGGATCTAAAAGTATACACAAGCTTGTTAAAATGGCAAGCATTTGTGATGTGACCTGAGGTGGGCTGTGCGCAGGAGATGCCCTCGCAAGAAAGAGTGAGCAGGTCGAGATGTGTCATGCTGCTAGATTCTTATCCCAACAGGCTGAGTGGTGTAATGAAATCAAACCTTACTTCAAAACAGAGCTTTCATGCAACTGTGATATTTTATGATTTTAAAATATTATTTTCTGTTTTATTCTTTTACTCTACAAAACCCTGCCATTTGAACAGGGGTATGTAGACCGTTTATATCCAGTGTACCTGTAATGATTGAATCTGTGAATTCTGTTTCAGTGAAGTTATTCTTTGTTTGTGAGGTTGTTTTAATTTCTTTATATATTTCACCTTTGCCACTTTTTTGAAGGAGAAAATAAAATAAGTTGTGTTATGTTTTCTCTAGATCCATGGCAGGGGCCCTGTGATGATCAAAGGGCCCCTAGTTTCCCGGAGGAACCCACCAAGCACAAACTCCATGCACACAGAGACATGAATCGAACCCGGACTCTGGAAATGCAAGGCAACAGTGCTAACCAGTACACCACCGTGCCGCCCTGGTAACAACTGAACAGGCATAATCCAAAGCTCAATAACTCAAGTAGGACTGTAAAAAATAATAGCAGATTAATGAGAACTTCAGTATACATGTGTACACAGGGTTTATAGCGCCAAGAAATCAATTCATACATATTCAGTATGTTCCTTATCTTATTAAGGATTCGGAGCCTATAGTGGGAACACTGGGAATGCTGGGAACACAAGGTGGGAGGTGGCAACATGGCCCAGTAAAATATTATTGGTCATTTTATATATATATATAAAGAAGTTAAAATAGCTCCGGCACTGCCAAAAGCTGCCAGCGTTGATCCCTTCAGCAAGGCTCTTAACACAATCTGTTCCAGGGCGCTGTATCCTGGCTGACCCTGAGCTCTGACCCCAGTTTCCTAACTGGGATAAAATAAAAAAAAATTCACTGTGCTGTAATGTACACGTGACAAATATCTGGATCTTAATATCCAAACAAATAAATCTAACATTATAGCTGGTTTAAGTTCATTAAATAAACCTGCTGTGCACAAGCATGCTGATAATTTTGTCCAAAAGTCAAACCGGTCAAATAGGATACAGGCAGCAGGATGAAGTGAGCTCAACAACAGCAGGATATGTGATCATTTGAGCCACCTGAGAATGGGATTACAACCACACAGCAGCTATTCCTAATAGGAAGCCCTGTCACTCAACAGGAAATGGGCATTATGACAGAAACTTGACTTTCTGTTCGCTTTAACACTGTAAGGGTTTAGTATACTGCACTGGAAAAATACAGTTAGTCACAGTTCTATCCTGAATATCTGTGTAACCTGGCAGATACGTGTGTGTGCAATATGTGGACCAGACTCACACTGGCCTTCAACAAGATGCATTTCTTATGGAAGCAAATCCATGTTCAGCTCTCGTTTGGTCCAAGAATCTTTCTTCTTCTTCTTTTTTTAAAAGTCTTTAATATTGAAATTTTTAACAAGATACATATACATACATGGTATTTTTTCCTACCCTACCGCACAATAAAACAGCCAGTCAGCAGAAAAAGAAATAAGTGAAAATATATAAATAAAAAAAATACACACACAAAAAAAGACATCTTTCATTACACATCTAATTTATCTGCATCTATATTTTCAACGTGGCTCATAAATGGTTGCCAGACATCATAAAATTCCTGAGTGGATCACTTCATGGAATAGTGAATCTTTTCTAAATGAATAAAATACAAGACCTCTTTAATCCAGTAAGCAGTCATTGGTGGCAACGCTTAAACATGATCATTCTCCTAGCAAGAAGCTAAAGGCTATCATGTATACCTGGGTGCATTTCAGGTGAGCATTACTTGAGTGAACATCACAAAAGATGTGGATGGTTCTAATAGTATTTAGCATAATAAAGCCCCAAATATTATACAACTTTGGGCATGTCCAAAACATATGCAGTAGCGTAGCTGGTTCCTACTTACAGTACATCGGTCACCTGTGGGATCAAAGTCCTCTCTGACCATAGCTAGTTTTATCTTAAACCAGTGAAGCCAGTGGACAATTTTAAATTGAACTACTGTGTGTTTGAGGCAAACTGATGAGTAAATTCTATGTATTATCTTTAGCCAGTGTTTATCTGAAATTTGTTCTTATATATCGTTTTCCCTATTTACCTGCAAGTACATCCCGTGGCCGAGTTATTTGTGATGAATAATTTGTGACTTTCTTTTCAGCACTAATCATCTGTTTAGTATCTGGTGTACATCTATAAACATGATTTAAAAAATGTCTAAGAATCTTTTGTTTTTGTGTTAGTTTTTTTTTCCTGCAGTCTTCTGTTTGGACCTTGTCTGGATATCTGAGGAACTGCGGCAGAGTGTAAACACCTTCTCTAGAGCTGTTTGATGGATCTTATAGAATCCTCTGCACTGATGCACCTTTCGAAAATATGTGAATGCCAAACTGCGAAAGCAGATTTTCATAGCAGCTATAATATAAAATACAGCAAATCTGCAAGTAAAGCAAGCGAGGTTAGAGTCTGTGAGAGGCTCTGTAGTGTGTGCTGAATATCAAACACAAAACACATAAGCAGAGCGGCACAGAAGAGGAGGAGAGGAGGAGGAAGAGCATAAGGTCACAGCATGCACGAGTGCTCATATTTATGAAAGTATCAGATATGCAACTGAGCCATGAAGACATTTTTTAATGCAATTTATTGGTCAATGGAGCATTTGAGCTTTTATACACTTACGTAATGCTGGCACAGGGACAAGTGGCAAATCACAAATATACAAACTACAGCGTAAATCAGATTATGATCAAATACAAAATGACATTTTTAAATGCAAAGAAATTGAACTAAAATTGAAAAATTTTCCTTAAAACAAAACATGGACTGAAGATCACTGCAGCATGTTTTCACGTATACTATGAGCCCGATACAAATAAAGACAAGGAGTTAATAAATACCAATTGCTGACCACATTAAGTAAAAAACTGATAAAAATGGCACTAGAAAATAAATATTTTTTCCTGTCTGTAGTAAAGCAAGTCATAAAAATTGAATTAGGATGGGTGTTGTGAATAGAACAGAGTTCTGGGATTTGGCGGCACGGTTATTGGGACTCCTCAATTACCTGCGAGAGGGAACAATCACAGCACTTGTTAAGCACAATCCTTTTAAACCACACACTAATCCCCTGCTTTCAAACGCATGATATTACAAAAGGCAATCCTCTAATACAATAAGAGCTAAAAAGGATGAAAATACACGCCTTCTTGTCTTTTGTGATGCAAATGGAGCTTTTTATTTCAGGCTGTAATTATGGGGCACAATATAAAGCTCCATGGTCCATTTTTGCCTCCTTACTATGTTTAAGTAGAAAAATACACACAGGTGCATGGTTGTTTTTAATTGAAACTCTAACACTGAACATCCGTATTTTACAGACTGTTTTATGAAGGTCAACATACTTGTGTCTCATTTTATTTTTGTATTTGATAATCTTTTCTAAGAGAATTGGGCAGGTCTCATCTCAAATTCATTTCCCAGTGAAAGAAGAATGAAGAATTGAGAGATGACAGTTTAATGGTTCGTAAACACTCTTGTGGGGGGGGGGGGAGATAATGTATTCATGTCTTTGTTACTGAATATAACACATTGCATTGCTTTCACCAGGTTGCTGGTGGCGGTGGTGTAATGATGTGGGGAATGGTTTATGCCACAGCCATGACCACTCATCACGTGTAATCCTGTGTACAGAGGGTCGCGGGCGGATGTGTACGTCTGGAAACTTGGAGCAGAAGGAAGGAGGGGTGCACCCTGGACAGTGTGCCAATGCATTGCAAGGCAACTCCAGCCCAGTAGGTGGCAGTATTGCACTACTAGCACGTTTGTGCTAAAGATGTGGCATTTTGTAAGGAATTCTTTAGATTATTTAACATTCAGAACTTTACCTAAATAATGTTCACAAATAAAGGTGAATCGATTCTGATCCAAAAATCAATGATTTACTTAACTGACCAACAAAAGGGTGATTACATTGCACAGCTTTTATATTATTATTATAATAATATTAATACTATTATTAATAATTATTATATTCTTTTTATTTAAGATCTTACCACACATGCTTGGGAGTGAGGTTAAAAGTTATATTTTGGCAGTTTTAGAAGTCGTTCCAAACTGATTGGATTTATTTTTCTGCACATAGATACAAGATGAGTCTGAGTATAATTTTAAAGGTGTATTAGGAGTACACTGTTACCTGTCGAGGCAGTTAACCACGTCCCGCACCAAGCTAATGAGGTGCTCATGCTCCTGAGGGTTCGACATGATGATACTGTGGAGCTTCTTCATGTAGGAGTCGATGGAGTCCAGACTGGCCGTCTCTCCGCTGCCTGCAGGAACACAGCACAGTGACACAGGAGGGCACTAAAGAGTCCACAGTACTGCTGTAACAGTTATTTCAAAGCCGTAATTCTTTGCCATAATTGAGAAGAAGAGAACTGAGTTTTATAGAAGTACGATGGATGTTCAAGTCAAAATGGGACTTCTGACTTTGCAGAATAACAACACAGTTATGAGAGTAAAAAATACCTCTCTTTCTCTATATAACCCCCTACTACAGTAATGCATTTCACTATTGCTTGGATCAAGGTAGAAAGTCTGAAATGCTGGTCTCCCAGGAACACCTTTAATGGCCCAAACATGTTGAAATGGCTTGGAGCGAGGTCAGGACTGTACAGGGGATGGGGCAATAACTCCCCCAGCTGAGGTGCTTTAATGTGGAAGTGATATTCGTGGATGATTGTGTGTACAGTTTCCACAGATAGATGCGTTCCTTCTGCAAGTTGGTGAGAATTTTCTATCGATTTTTGAGGATCAGGTGTCCCATTTACTGAATGTTTATGGAACCACCACAACGGACTCCGAGCCACCTCAGCATGTACAAAACAGCCTTGAGTAAAAACATTTAAAAGGAATCTTTTACTGTGCTTGAAGTCTTCTGTAAATTGGTTTTACGACTTTATTCACGAGAATTTCAACACAAGTCCTGGTTTGACTTGAACACCCCATGTACACTTCAAGCTCCATTCCATTCAACTAACAACCTGTTGTTAATACGCAAATAAGATTTCACTTAACTAGTACTAAAAAGGGACAAAATCAGATTACACCCATATTAAAAAGACCAGAGAAAGAAAGAGCTGTTGACACAATTACACTAAAATATATAAGCTTGAGAAGTTACACTAGGTATATTTGGACCATCTGAATCTGCACCTGGACCTGTTGCTGAGCTGAAATTTTTTTTACTGAACCAAAAAATAAAAATGTATGCACTATATGTACAACAGACAGACCATGTGTGTGTGTCTCACCAGGCAGTGGCACGCTGGAGAAGCTGTGTGTGAGCGCTGAGCGCAGTTGGTCGAGGTGTTGTTGTAGCAGGCTGTTGCGTGTGCGCTCCTGCAGCACATCTCCCTCCAGGCGCTCCACGGCACTCCTCATACTCTCCACGTGTTTCTGTAGTGCGGCGTTGCGCTCCTCGTACTCCATGTTGGTCTTGCGTAACTGCCGCAGCTCTGCCTCACGGGCTGCTCCAAACGCACACAAAGTTTAGAGAGAAGAAAACATACACGTTTCTGTGAAACTCATGTATGAGTGTATGAATCCTTGTATTTCCTTTCATTTGTTTCCTTGAAAGAATGCGGACTTCACAATGAAAATAATCAAAAGAAAATCTGGATTTGGGATAATCAGTTTATATATTTTTTCATGAACGAAATGGCATGATGGTTTAAAAGGATCGTTATGTACATTTTGCCTAATAAAATTTCTAACAAAAATGTATCTGTGAAATAGAGGAGCAAAAAAAAATAAGGCTGAAGAATGTAATAAATTACCTTTACTGTGATTGAGAAACTCCTCAGTGAAGATGGGGATATCAAACACCGAGCGATCCTTCAGACCTCCATCATTCTGTGCGTGTGTGTGAGAGAGAGATAGGAAATAAAATGAAAAAGTTTGTGCCATACTTGTGCCTCTGACTATACGTGAATTTACTCAAAGGATAGATCCCTAAAGTAAACGTTGACTTATCGCCATCAAATCATCTGCATGCATTACTGCACTTTTATATGGATTATTATTTAATCTCTGGCAGGTTTAACTCTGATCAACACACAATTCTAAGAGAAATAAATAATATAAAAAAATGATTTTTTTTGTTGATTTCTTGTACGGTCAAATGTTTTGAGAATGACAAACATATTAATTTTAACAAAGTCGCCTTAGTTTTTATGATGGCAATTTGCATATATAGTACTCCAAAACTTTATGAAAAATGCCCAGATTAATTCCCTCTTGAAAATGAACAAATTCTGACAAAATCAACATTTATTATGCAAGAATGCCTGCCATCAGTCAGGATGTGATCCAGAAGATGATGGACAGCTTGGCAGGGTGTATTGCAGAGGTCTTGAAAAAGAATAGTCAAAATATTGACTCATGGCATAAACTTAATGTAATCGTCAATAAAAGTCTTTGACACTTATGAAATGCTTGTAATTATACTTCAGTATGCCATAGTAAGAGCTGACCAAAAGATTTAAACACACTGAAGCAGCACACTTTGTGAAAATAAGTGTCATTTTCTAAAATTTTGGCTGTCTATTAATGACCTCTGGGAGTACCTTCATAGCCCACTAGGGGGCTGTGACAGACATTATAGGGAACTCCTTAAATAAAGTACTTTATTAAAGTGGTTAATTAAAAAAAAAACTTTTACATAAAAAATACTACTTCAATTACACGTACAAGTTTAATGAAAAATATTTAAAACCTAGACCTTTTGTATTAATTACATTAAATAAAAAAATAAAAGGAAAAAAAATGTACGAAAGCAAGTCAAAATAAATGAATAAATTTAAAAGCACTGCTGCTGAATAAAAGAAGGGTGCTTTGCACATTTTATTAAAGCCAGTGCCAAGCAACTGATAAGTGACCAATCTGGTACGTCTCAAGCAACGTTGCAGTCTAGTGTGCCATGCATCAACATCGGACTTCCTGTGGTGCTGTGGCACACGCCCTCCTGCTTATCCTACACGGCATCATAGCGTTAACGCTTCAGGAAATATGACGAGACACTTTGACTGTTAAAAATAAAAACTGAAGGGTCTCCTTGTAATGAACTCCACACGTGCCTTAAATCTGAATTTTTCCTGTCATACCACTTTCTTTCCACTGACCACACTGAATTCCCCAAACTGTGCTCTTTCATGTGCTATATATATATATATATATATACAGTATACAAATATAAATTATATTTTAAATGTCATAGACATGAAAATAATCATCAACAAACATCAAAATAACCTCCAGTGTGAATTTAACGCTTCAGCATTGACACTGTTGCTATTTATGGACTATTGTGGACGGCACCTTATGCATAACACTGACATACGCCTGGCATTTTTTAGTGACTGCTGTTCATGAACATAAGCATGCGAGTTTACCTAAGCTAACAGGTGTTTTTAGTTTAGTAACATTATCACTAAAAAGATGTGCGGTCCACTGAAACCCCTAATTTAACACTGACACACACACACACACACACACACACACACACACACACACACACACACACACACACACACACACACACACCTAACTGCATCATTCTAAACATAGCAATGCATTACAACATTAATTATAAAGGTCTGTCTTTTCTCCAAGCCCTCAGTCCATTAAATCTCTAACCACTGATGGGAGTTTGATGATGACATCATTTAAAGCTGAGTTTCCTAAAGCTTTAAAGGAAGAGTTCAGACAAAGCAAATGCTTGGGCTTTGCTCTGACAAAGTGTCTTTGTGGGTTTCGACTCGGGCTTGACTTACCTCATGAAGAGCTTCCCGGGCAGCCTGCCGGCCCACATCTGTTACACAGGAAACAGAGATAGAGAAATGGCAGTAGCGGTAAATTAATTATTTCTGTACGACGCCTTTCCTCCATCTTGAACTGATAAGACAGAAAGTGGCTTATCCGATTTCTCCACTGAGAGACATGGCCCAAACATGCATGAATCCAAAGTAACTTCTAATTTATAACTTCTTTAACACTGATGTCCTTTAAACAAGTCCTTTAAACAGCTTCTTTTAACAAGTGGTTAAAAGAAGCTGTTGCTAGTCATGATACAGCAATGAAATCATTAAGTACTCAGTTTATACTGCTTCTGATAATAATGGAGGTTACATTAGTTTCTTGTGTAACCGGCTTCTTTTTGACAGTGAGATCTGTGTGAGGTTCTGCAAGTTTGATTCTTCTAAACCACTCTGGATTTACTGAACTTATTTTATTCCTTTTGAAAACATCAAATCTCTTTCTGTTGCTCTCTTTCTTTAACCTGATTTTACGAAATACATTCTGAAGTGGAACAAAGAACAAAAAGAAACCCTTTTCACAGGGATGCAGTTTTTGTTTGCGTGCGTGTGTGTGCGCGCGTGTGTGTGTGTGTGTACCTCCACGGAGTCGCTTCCCCTTCTGCTTCTCTTGCACCTTCCTTTTGAAATGCTTATAGGCTTCTGTCTGCTGATACTTCTCCAGCTCCCTCATGTAACGCTCCTTATCCTTCTCTGCCTCATCCAAATAGCGCTACACAGAAAGGGAGAGAAAGTGCTTTCTCAGTTTAAAACTTTTCTTTCGAACAGAACATGCTAGTGATACACAAGAGTTCACCTAAAGCTATTTGGGGCTCTGAGAGTGCAGTTTTAGATCTGATTGTGTATTGTGTGTGTGTGTGTGTGTGTGTGTGTGTGTGTGTGTTGAGAGAGAGAGAAAAATAGATAGATGACACCCTGTACACGTAAAACACATTCACCCAAACTGAGAGTGAGACTTTCTCACAACTTTCAGCAAATCATGGTTTAAACCCGTGTGACTCTGACCTGTTTCTCCTCAGGAGGCAGCTTGCTCCACTCATTGCCCAGCATCCTTGTGATCTCCGGGAAGGGTACGTCTGGTCTCTCGGCCCTCAGCTGCTCCCGCCGATCGTTCATAAACCGCACATAGCCTGTTAATGGGGCTTTGGGTGCGTTACTGTCTTTCATTGGCTTCTTCCTCTTCCTCCCTTTAGTCCAGCTGGTCCTGCGTGGCTTCTACAGGTCAGGAGACAAGGATCAGGGTTTTTAAATCAGACATATATAATTATGCAAGACATCTTTACATCATGGATTCTCTGGAACAAAATCACAGGTATCTGTGGATTCCTCTCATCCACCGCGGGTCACTGACAAACACCTGGATATCCTCTGGCAGCCAAAACATATATACACTTTTAAACATTTAATATTTAACTAAAAAAATGTTTTTCAATTATAGATATATATATAATACATTTTCAACAGTTAAATAAAAACTTGTACAAATAGTTTAATTCTTATTTTATTGCTACATGTTGCATATTGATATATATTCAGATTCAGGTTCCTTTTCATGTCATTGTACAAGTTCAACGAATTTGAGGCACAAGGTAAAACCGATACTGATAAAATAGTAATAAATACCATAGTAAAATTAAATAAAAACAACAATAATAATGATGATGATGTTATGATCATATTATGATAATATGATATTAATATAATGTACATCATACTATTTTTCTTTTCCTGAAGTGCGGATATATCCTTTGCTTGATTCTGTCTGTCTGTACATACTGTATATAAAACCGCTATTATAAAGTCCTAGTATATCATGACACATTGCCTTGTTGTTGGCCTTGTTTTGAGCATTTCTTTCTAGATGGCAGCATTATCCTTTAGCAAATGTTATTTATTTATTTATTTATTTATTTTAACTGTGGGACCCTTATTCCAGGAACAGCACCTGATTCCATCATTACAGCGCTTTTTTAATTGTTCAGTGTTACCTCCTCTCCATTCCTTTGGCTGCCGTTATCAGTGTTCACTCCAGGTGAAGCGCTCTGCTCTTCCATGACCTCTGACCTCTCCTAGGGCTGACCTTTAAAAAAAATGTCCTGAATTATATTTAAGCAGCATCACACAAGGTGGAGTGGTGTATTGGTGAATATAGCACAGCTGTGATGCAGACATGGACACAAAGCCTGAATGAAAAAAGGCATCACAGCCATGTTATAACCAGTTTCACAAACACCACTTATTATCAACAGATTATGATTTGTCTCTTTATTTAACCTTTCATTTTGCTTCGCCTACACAACCATTCTGTACAACTTTGACTAGTTTTAAATTCTTACAACTACTATGTAGACAAAAGGTGAGGAGATTATACATTGGAGGTGGTGGACAGCCCTGTAAATCTCAGAGGTTAAATCCTGAATAGTCTTAAAAGGAAAGCTAGTGCACTAGGGTGTATAATCTCTTGGCCAACACACAAATTAGTGCCCTTTATCAGGGGCTGGAGTGCAATTTGGAATTTGTGTTGAGAGATGGTTGGCTTTGGAACTGAAAATACAAGAACGTTGATGGTTGAGGTTTGTTTTGAACAACTTCGAGGCATTTACTAAGAGGTGAAATTGTCTCTTTAAAGACATCATAACATAATCAGATGTGTTTTCTTGTTGTGACTGGTTTTGAATATGGGTTTTGTCAGGTAGCTTCTCTCTTCTCAGTTTGATGGACCATACCAACCTACGTCCACCCAAGCTTTAACCAATTAATGGCTATTACAACACATAGGACTATATACACACATTAAACGTCCCAGTGCTCTTACCTTTTAACATCACTAGTTCAATCATATTACTCAGTCGGGATTAAATGTTAAATAAAGTATACTGACTCACAGCAATATCTATATATACACACTATACTAGTATACAGCCCAAATACGTATATACAACTGCTCAAGCATGAAAGTGCCCTCCATGAAGACGTGGTTTACGACGTTGGAAAGAAAGGATTTGAGTGTTTTCCAAAGAAGCGCACAGTCCGAGGTAAACATTCTCCTGACCGTAAAACTGTAGCTTTTAATGAAGTCAGGACAATGATGAAGGGATGTTAAATAAAATAACACCTCTACTATGTATGATCACAGTGAGCGTACAGAAACTAAAGAAGTAACTGTTTGATAAACAGATGCACGGCCTATATTAAGATTTAAGCCTAAGCAATTGAAACATTACACTCTGTGACTAAAAAGTGGCAAATGTGATGCAATGAGATTGTAATGCATACAAAAAAAGGAAAAAAGGAGTGCAGTCACCCTACTACTTCAAGTATTATTCCTGTCATGTAAGTTTTGAGTAAAATCTAAGAAATCTAAATGGTTTGCAAGCCTTTGAAATTACCTAGTGGAATTTCATGCTTTTATCAGATTGCTTTCCCCCATCCCTGACCTACGCAAGTGTACATGCTGAAATGCTTACAGAAGTCTTTCAGTGCTATAATAGTGTATAATTTTGACTTCAATGACACAACACTGACATTAACCTCACAACACAAAGCACAGCAAATCCCTTCCCGGCGGTGTCCCAAACCCCCCGAGTGTCACCTACACAAGCGCATTATAGCCAATAGGACCACGAAGCGCCTGCACCCTATCTAGTGCACTAAACACTATTATTGAGCCGATGGGGACTGAACCAGTAAAGTTAGCGTGCCGTGTTAGCAATCCCATAGCAATATCACTTAACCTCGTCGATAAAATGTTATTATTATGCGCTTTATTATTGTTTAAAAACACAAAACAACACAGTGCGACTCATAATCAACTTAAGAGCTCATACAGACCTGTAGTTGATATAAACCGAATGATTCAGAGTTGATTATGTACAAGGCAAATTACACCAACCAAAACAATACAAATAACCAGACGTTTTACGTCATCATATCGCGACAGGTAATACAACGCAAATCCAGCTGTGTTCCGGTCCAGGGCGGTTAATTCATTTAGTGAAAGGAGTATTTTATTTTTTATGTTGTAAAAATAACGATGGTATACCGTATATTTAGTCAAATATGCTATTTACGATCCGCTTTTACAGACGTAATTAAATAAACAGTAATCATTGGTGATAACTATTTTACCTGGCGGAGGGATTTGTTTAGATCGCGCACGATCTGGGCACTTCTTCGCGGGCAAATGAATATGCTACTATCAGCTCTTTAGCGCCGTCATGCGGAAGTAGCGAGTCAGTGTTTTGGGCTGAATTTCAAACGTTTGCTGAAATGTCTTTGAAATATTCCACTTGTCCACTGTATGGGTTATTGTCACAGAAATGTGAAAAATAATAAAATTCTGTGATTGTTTTAGAAATGACAAAACATTCACACACACACACACACACACACACACGCACGTGCACACACACGCACGCGCACACACACACACACCGGAGCAATCATAATTCTCTTGAATTGTGTTTCTCTTACTGTACATTATATAATTTTCCTTATTTGTGATTTATTTTCCATATGTTCTTATTTTCTCAACAAATTCTTTAAAACATCAAATTATTTAGATTTTTATGTTCCTTTTACATAATACTAATGAACATTTTGTGCTTAAATAATAAATGTAGATGAATGTCCACCATGTCGTTTTGGGGGGAACTGCCCCTTTCAGAATCTGTCATGTGTAATCAGTGGCATCACTGCTGTAACCATAAAGTATTTGCAGTTATATTTCCTATTTCTCATCATGTTGTGTTTAAAGTTTGAGGTTGTCAAACTTAACATGTCCACCATGTCGACCGTACACAGAGACCCGAAGGTGAGAATCAAACCCAGATCCTGGAGGTGAAAGGCAACAGTGCTACCCACTAAGCCACCGTGCACCATGCATAATATAATGTATACTATTTCTGCTAGTGACTTAAAATAGCAAATGAGGTGGGGAAAGACCCACTCACTCACTCACTCACTCATCATCTATACCGCTTAATCCTGTATTCAGGGTCACGGGGGTCCTGGAGCCTATCCCAGGAGACTTGTGGCACATGGCAGGGTACACCCTGGACAGGGTGCCAATCCATCGCAGGGCACAGACACGCACACATACACTCACTCAATCACACACTACGGGCAATTTGGGAACGCCAATTAGGCTAACCTACATGTCTTTGAACTTTGGGAGGAGACCGGAGTACCCGGAGGAAACCCACCAAGCACGGGGAGAACATGCAAACTCCATGCACACAGAGACGGGAATCGAGCCTGGACCCGGTCGGTGCAAGGGACAGTGCTAACCACTACACCACCGTGCCGCCGGGAAAGACTTTAAAGCAATAAAAAGGAAGTAAATACAGAAATTAAGTACATTAGGATACATTCAACCTACAAACCTACACTCTTCTTAATAGTCTTGTAATCCCTTGAATAATTTTCATAAGATTATTTTGGGATATAGCATTAATCTAAAGAGATTTAAATTTCGTCGCTTCAGTATTTTGATGAGGTATTAAACCTCATCCAGCTATACGTCCATTTTCCATCAAGTCAGGGCCTAAAATCTAAAAGGTCGGGGCCTGAAATCTATCTCAGGGAGCTTAGGGCATAAGTTCTCACTCTCAGGCAACTATGGACATTTGGAAAATACCAATCAGCCTACACCAGATGTCATTGGAAAGTGGGAGTAAACACAAAGTACCTGGAGGAAACCCACCAAGCACAAAGAGAAAACAAGCCCCACACACACACACACACACACACACACACACACACACACACACACACACACACAGACTGGAGGTGACATTCAAACCCTGGAGGTGTGAGGCAATAGCATTAACCACTAAGCCAACACACCAACTACTAAACCTCATGCCTTCTCCACATTGAGTTTTCATTCATTTACACTAATGAGCTCACTCATTAGTCAACAATTATTTATATAATTTCAATAATTGTTTAAATTTCACATACAATATCACTATGCAAACTGAAAATTTTGCCTTGATAATTATTTAATAATCAATGCAAACATATTTTTTTATGTAAATCAATGCAATCTGGATATAGTGAAAGAAATAAGGCGAAACTTTCTAGCTGTAATAAGGCCTCATTCTGGATTAACTGAAGCTCCCACTAGAACATGCATGCAGCACATTATAATCGTCCAAATTATTACCAACAGTCCAAGATAGCAACAACTGAACTAGTTTTCCTGCATTATGTCATATTTCAGTATATTCCCACAGTAAACTGCAAACAGTGCAGCTAAAAGACCTTTAAGCGTTACTACATAATCATATGCATGAAGCAATTTCTGAGTATCATAGAGGCTCAGAGAGACAGATGGACAGACAGGACAGAGGCAGAGGTGAGGTGTTGACAAACAACCTGGTCCCCTTTAGGCTCATTATGCCTGCAGGTCATCACAGGCGTCTGTCTGTGCACATGGGTGTACACTGCATAATCAAACGTTTGTGGACTACAGACCATAATACCCATATGTGTTTGTCTAACAAAGTTTTCCATATTAATTCTCTCTTTTTGCTCTTATAATAACCTTCATCCATCTGGGCAGTGGTGTGCCTTTATGATCATTCAGCTACAAAACCATTACTGAGATTAGGTACTGATGTTTAATGAGGAGGTCTGGGGTGCAGTCAGCGTTTCAGTTCATCCCAAAGGTGTTACGCTGTGTGCTTTGTGGCAACAGTTTGGATTTGATGGCCAGGTGCCCACATACCTTTGATTATAGAGTGTATGCACAAGCCAGGGAAATTGTGGGTTTATGTACAGTATGTGAAGGATTTTATATTTATTTGCAGCATATTCCAACATAATTACTTTCCTCTTCATTATGAAAGAAAAGAGCCATGGGGTGGAAGCGGAAGGAGGAGGTGGATTGAACACTCTAATTAATTCATGTGGTCTGAGGGAACACTTTTATGATTTTCCCAGGAACAATATCTCAGGCGCTTAGAGAGCAGCAAAGCTCCCAATCTTTAGTATTCAAAACATATTTTCATTTCTCACAAATTTCCATACATTCATAATACATTTTTCATCAGATACAGTATTCTTTAAGCATATGGAATTCAGCTTCATCTATTAAAACGTATTTTAAACATTATAAATAAGTGATAAATAAACAATTACTAAGTTCATTGTTTTAGAATCACATTTAAACATAATAGCCAAAATAGCCAAGTATGCAAGTAGGCAAAGAAAGTAACTTGGTATTTATTCCACGGGCAGAAACAGGACGAAGAGAAAGAAAATCCATCAAATAAACAAACAAATATAGAAATTAAATAATATAAAAAAACATGAATACTACTACTACTACTACTAATAAAAATAATAAAGAAAATTGAAATGTGCCGAACACCAAAAATGGTGATGAACACATTTACTATTTTATATGATTGTGCATGGGCAAGACTTAATAAGTGTTATGACAGATGTACCAGTGAAGGTAGTATGAAATACTGTATATGATGTATATTCTGATTTGCGCACAGTACAGGTGAACTCTTTAGGTGAGCAAGAGCAGTTGGAAAGAAGCTGCTCCTGTGTCTACTGATGGTGGCTTTTGTTGCTTTGAAAGAGTAAAAGAGTTCTGAGTAAAATAGTTTTTTAACATAATTTCCTGATATACAGTAATGTTAAAAGGTTAGTTCTTTAATTCTACAAGTTTTTTGTATTGGGAATACTACAGTAAGTACCCCCATGAATCGATAGGTTGTAAATCCTGTAAATAGCCGCAATAAACTCAAGAAATCGTTTCCTGTATGACTTTGTCAGTCAGGAGGAATTTTGGCCCATTCTTCTTTGCATATATTCCACCTACTGCATATGCTTACAGTATGTACAGCTTTCTTAAGGTCCTGCCACAGCATTTCAATTGGGTTGAGGTCTGGTCCAAAACCATGAATTTTCTTTTCTTTTTTAAAGCATTGGTTTTCTGCCTCTAAAATACGCCGGTATACAGAGAAGTTCATGCTTGACTTAATGACTGCAAGGTGCCCAGGTCCTGTGCAAAATAAGTCCAAACCATCAGCCCTCCAGCACCAGGCTTGACAGTGGGTATTGGGAGTTTCTGCTGAAATGTTTGTTGGTTTTTGGTTAAATCCTTTGGCACTGATCTTTAAGGCCACATAACTCCACTTTGGTGTCATTTGTCTATACAACATTGTTCCAGACGTCTCGTGGTTTGTTCAAATGCAGTTTTGCAAACCTCAGTCATACTTTCACATTCTTTTAAGACAAAAGAGGCTTTAGCAACCCTACCAAACAAACCATACTGTACTTGTTCAGTCTTCTGTCCTGTCACTGACTGTAATATTTAACATGCTTGTTGAGGTGCCTTAGGGGGAAGTTTTTTTTTTTTCTTTCTCTGAGGGAAGCACAGTCTGACTTAGGGGTGAGTGCTGCTGCTTGGAAGATTGGCAACTGTCTTGTGATTAATCTTTCTCGCATAGAGGTTGAACTCCAAATCGTTTGGAAATGGTTTTATAACTAGTTCCAGATTAATGCGCAACAACAATTGCTTCTCCAAGACAATTGCTTATGTATTTCCATCTTGGCATTGTGTTAACATACTGTACATCTGAATGATCCAAACCAGCAAACTGCTTTTCCAGAGGTCTGCACACCAGCTGATGATCAATTAATCAACATCTGATGATCGGCAGCACTTAGCTTCATCTAACCCTCTTAAATCCTTTGGAAGCAGTAAGGGGGTATTTAGTATTTCTGACATGTTTTTTTCTGCCTGTTCTCCATACTTGGTGTGAGTGTGAGTGAGAGTGAGTAAAAGAGGTGGTGCTAAACTTTACATTGCCTTTACCCAATACATCTTTGGTTGAATGTGTACCAACATTTCACATTAATCATACTCACCTTTAATATATGTAATAGAGCAGACCATGGCCCATGCAACCACAATAATTAATTACAAATGAAAAGAAAGAAAGATGGTAATAGTGTAACAGAAAAAACATGTGCTTTACTGTAAAATATGCAAATTGAGATGCATTAAATATCTCCCTTTAGCCCCTGGGAAAAATCTTTGCATCCTAAATCACCCATCTTAATTAATAATCTAGTCAGGAATGTAACCTTCAGAACATCATGTGATTTTTCCCCCCTCTAGTGAATAAGTTGGAAGGTGAAGAGCAATTTATTTACCCTTCATAAAACTGAAATTAAATTCTCTATGTTGTATGGCTAGATTCAGAATTCACATTGCACATGCAATTTCTCACTATTTTTTAATACCTAGTAAGATGTTTGTTTGAAGATGCCAGATCAGCTTTAGCATGCTTTGGATAGAAGCTTCTGGGACTGTACTAGAGAATGAACAGAATTCTTGCTAAAGATATTCATAATTTGTATTCATTGCTTTATTTGATTATTTATTTAGGTATTTTGATGTGTGTTTTGTTGGTCTGCTAATGTATTATTTTCCCTCATTTTCCTCCTCAGTGAGATCTTGTGCCATGTGGATGTGGACAGTATCATCCTGGATGATGGGATGAAGGGATGAAGGGACCACTCCTATCAAGACTGAAATGTTTTATCCTAGGATAGACGTGTTCAGTCATAATAATTGTGTATTGATTTGCAGTGACCTTCCCAAACTAGCAAATAACTCCCAGAGTATCATAAAGCCAGCAGTTTTCAGTCTAACATCTTACCTGCCTTTGTCTAAAAATATTAAAAATCAAGCACTACCCACAAAATAAAGAAATTTAGAATTTTTAATATATAATCAATTTTTTCATTATGCAAAGTTGCTGAGCACGCTAAAAAACTGATAAATCTGAATGTCCTCATAAATCTGAACGTCCTTGATGTTTTGGCTCATTGGAAAGGGTTGGATCCAGTGATCCAGTGATCATACATTTTTTTTAGGTAAACCCTTGGGCTCCCAGAGAACCCATAGGTTTTCACACTCTGAATTTTTTACCCTTAGGAAGCACTCCTATGGGAAGCAACTACAAATGACCCCCCCCCCCCCTCAGCTTTTCTTCTGAAGCAATTGAAGCAACCCCAGAACACGTGTCCAGCAACTTGAAAAGTGGACACCGTGCATCTTTTTTGCATCGCGTCATGTGCTTCCCTTCTTCCCTGATGCACCCATCACTTTAGAATAGGGTCAATCTGGACTCATTAGACCACATGACCTTTTTCCGTTGCTCCACAGTCCAGTCCAATCTTTATTCCCTCCTAGCAAATTAAAGCCTTTCTCCCCTAAAAAGTCTCAATAATGACTGTTTTTTAATTGCCACAGCAGTTTAATCCAAATCCTCTGAGTGCAAATGCTTGTATTTTCGCTAGTAAACACACAGCTGTGTGTCAACTTCCACAATGGCGTAGGGTGCTTGGGCCCGCTCATTATTGCTTGCAACTATATTCCTAAGGATTTTTTCCCCACCATTTTGGGCTGTTTGGGGGGTCTTACCATGCTTCAAAACTCAAAAAAAAAGAAAAGAAAATTGCCAGACAGGTTGGAATATGCTGCCATTAGGATGCCTGAGAGCCACGCCCGGGGCCCTCACACGAGATCAAAGATCCAGGTCATCCATGATTTTTTCCCCAATCATATTTCTTTCATGAAGTTGACGGTTCAGCAAAATTCAACCAGATTTTAATAATGTATCGGACAGTTCTTAACCCGATTTCAGTAATTTTAGTTCTCCTTAGTTGTTTTGCTTGCTTGATGCAGGTCAGTAATTTGACCCTGGTTGTTTAAGAAATGGGAAGCTTCTCACTGCATCAGTTGGGGTTAAAATAATTGCTATCAGCCACAAACACTGCAATTAGTCCCTGCAGCTTATATATTAATATTACATTAGATCAGATTGGAATCAGCATAAGGTAGATCTATGTTGCCAGCTTCAGCTACCCCAGATTCATCTGCAATATGATGTACTGAATAAAAGATATCATATTTGTGAGCTGTTGTACTTTAATTAGCTTTATACAGTAAACAAGTACTCCTCCTACCTTTCTGCCACTGCGATGTTTTCTCAATCTGCTGCATCCTCGTCATCCGTAAAGTTAAATAGTTAAATATGAAAAAATAATCTAATCATTATGATGGTGATGATTATTAATAGTATTATTAATGGCTAGTTGGTCTGTCACAGCTAGGTTCTAGTGTTATGAATTCCATTTATTTCCAATTATCGGACAAGGTACTCTGTTCAGCAGATTTCCCTGTACCGTGTGAACACATCCTAATACTATGTAGCGTATAATCTTCTTTGGACAGAAGTGTTTGCTAAAAAAAAAAAAAAAATGTATGTAATGTAATGCAAATGTAATAACCCTGCATATTTTGCCACTCTGATGAGCTCACATGGGGTGTGAACCGAAGAGCACCCGGCAACAGGACTGGGAGAACGTTGGTGTGTGAATGTAGAATGGATGTGAGGATGTGAGGATTGTGCATGTGTATGGCTTCTGATGAGAATAATCAGCACCCAGCAGTGGAAAAACATGCCCCTCGTTGTGTACAGGCATTACAGAAACCTCTTTTACAACCTGCTACAGGAACAACTGATCTATTGTACTCCTGAAATTATGAGGCATTCTTCATATTGTGCTAACTAGCCTGTAATCAAGGGATGATGATTTGTATTTTTATTGCAAAGAAATGCTCCACTACCTTAAAATGTATTTTCTTTTTTTTTCCCTGCTGTGTGCCGCACCTGGCTTTCTGCTGACAGGGTCTGGAATAATATGATGAACTGGTTCTGTAGTGACTCCAGAATGGGTGTGCATATGTGTGCATGTGCGTATGTGTTTTATGTTTGTGTGTGTGTGTGTGTGTGTGTGTGTGTGTGTGTATGTGTCTGAGACAGGAACTGCATAGCAAACTGAAGTGTTGCACAGTCAGCTGCAGCGATCTGTTCAGCATGAGCTCCACAAATTAATAACTCTAGTGATTTACTACTGAATAAAGCACACTGAATAAATCCTGTTGAAATGAGACGAATAATTAAAGCAAAGGATATTTAGGAAGGCGAGAAAGGCAGACAGGGAGAGAAACCAGGGCAATCCATCAAAGTCAAAAGCTCATTGCTGTAGATACAGCATAAAGAGGCATATTTTCATATTGTTTCCCTTACCTGTTAGTACAGAGTCTGATCTCTCTCTCTCTCTCTCTCTCTCTCTCTCTCTCTCTCTTTCTTTCTTACACGACTCTACAGTATGTCACTCTTACTATACCTATTAAGTTCAAAGTGATCAGTTAACATCAAGCCACAGAACATCTCGAATTCAAGATGCACAAAGATGAGTTTTACAAAGATGTATCCATAGTAAGCATACAGATATGGTTGATCTAAAAAAAAAAGGAACTAATTAAGACTGAGAATTACTGCTCTAAATCAAGGACTCTCTACTGTAGCGTTGTTTCTGTTTTGATATTAATGACTTCACAGAGTATTTAGCAAGAAATGAAGTAGCACACAAAAGAGAACATTATTCATGTCATTAGAAAAGCGCATCATTAAAGCCACTTTCGCACTGAGTGATTTATTTAAAGGCTTGGTGAACCTGTCTGTATGATTTGGTTTGCTTGAACAGGTGCAAAGCACTTCCCTCAGATTCACTCAGGTGTTGGTGCTGTAGCAAATAAGTGCATTTGTGTATTTCGCACAGTGGTGTAGTGATTAGCACTGTCGCCTTGCTCCCTTCCAGGGTCAGGGT
Organism: Clarias batrachus; assembly: GCA_003987875.1. Taxonomy (NCBI): domain Eukaryota; kingdom Metazoa; phylum Chordata; class Actinopteri; order Siluriformes; family Clariidae; genus Clarias; species Clarias batrachus. The sequence continues at coordinate 138,973 of QMIH01000663.1, read as the reverse complement.
TTGATTCCCGGCCGAATTCGATTCCTGTCTCTGGGTGCATGGAGTTTGCATGTTCTCCCCTGTGCTCGGTGGGTTTCCTCCGGGTACTCTGGTTTCCTCCCACAGTCCAAAGACTGGCATTCCCAAATTATCAGTAGTGTGTGAATGAGTGTATGTGTGTATGCCCTTCGATAGATTGGCACCCTGTACAGGGTGCACCCCGCCTTGTGCCCTAGGTCTCCTGGGATAGGCTCCAGGCCCCTCGTAACCCTGAATACCTGATTAAGCGGTATAGATGATGAGTGAGTGAGTGAGTGTTCAATTGATTAACAAACGTGACAGCTGGTGTAATTGTAATGTCCTCATGATAAATGCCATATGTCGCAGTAGGACCCCATCTTTTGGGTCATTTCAAACAATAACTAAGAAGAGCTATCAACACCCCATAATGCTCCCCAAGGTTTTACTCCTTATGCACTATTTCAAGCAGTCTGCATACTTTATTAGTATTGCCTGTTCTGCATTCCATACAATGTTGGAAGGCCGGTGCCATGACTGTAGGAACTATTAAACGTACATAGTTGGAATGATACATACATCAATAGACTGTGGTACAATAGAATATGACAAAATAAAACTAAAGATGTAGGCACAAGTTGTAATGCAAGCTTAGTTAGATTATTGTAGGCTTAGTGTTTAGCTTGGTTACCTTGTACCTCCAGGGTTGGGGGTTCAAATCCTGCCTCTGGTCTGTGTGCGTGTGCCCATCGGATCTTCTCCCTGTGCTTGCTTCCTCCCACAGTCTAAAAAAATGTGTTTAGAGCTGATTGCTGTTCCAAAATTGCCCAGAGTGTATGGTTGTCTGTGTGAGTGTGTGTGTTTATGCCTGCCAATGGTTTGGCAATCCATCCAGTTTGTACCTCGCCATATACCCTGAGTAACGCTCCAGGCTTCCCCATGACCCTGCACTATAGGATAAGCAGTACAACAAAAATAGATGTATGATATTGTTCATATGCAGGTTGCTTCGACATTTTGACTATTAAAAGATTAAAATCCTCGGGCATGTACTGGCATTTAATGCACCTTTCCCTCAAACAGTGTTAAAAATAATTGAATTTATTAACATTATTGTACCAGGAAGTCATGAAGACACTTGCCTTTCTGCACTAGTTATAATGAGTTCAATATATCGTTTCATCTTTTTCTTATCAGCAGTGCACTGTAATATTAATATTAAATCCAACTCCTATCCAGCAGAGGGCACTGGAATACAGCACAGGAGACAACCGATCATGCCAGACCCTTAAAACAAATAAAAGTAAGTACTTAGAATGCCAGAGAGAGAGAGAGAGAGAGAGAGAGAGAGAGATGAACTCCACAAGTTTTTAAAATCCTTCTTCAGTAGAGAGAAAGCCCTTGTTATCAAGACTCTGAATAATGGAAGAATTGAACTGAACCAACTCCGGCATATCAGTAAACATTGATCAATGGATAAACCTGAAAAATAGCATAATCATAATGATGTGTGCTTTTATGAATGTCCCATTCCAGATTTACTCCACTATTTTTCTGTTTGGAAAAGGTCTTAAATGTGGGGAAGCATAGATGTGGGGATTTGAAGACATTTAGAGTCATTAACGAGATTGTGCACTGATGCTGGGTGAGGAAACCTTGAGTTCCATTTGATCCTAAGGGTGTTCAGTGGTTTTGAGGTTAGAGCTCTGTGCAGGACTCTCAAACCATGTCTTCATGGAGCACAGGGGACATAGTCATGTTAGTGTGGGTTCGAGCCTCTTACTTCCACTAAAGGGAAATTGTAATGCTTCAGCATACAAAGACATCATATACAATCGCGTTCTTCCAATTTTGCCCGAACAGGTTGGTGTCCACATACTATTGGCCATACAGTATAGAATTAATAGGTTAAACAAAAATACAGTAACCTTCCTGTGTGGGAATAGCTCTTGGCAGACATGTGGTTGAATGGGAGTGGAATGTACAAACATGGCACAACCATATATTTGCTGCAAACCTAGATAATTAAAGCTTTATAAATTGTAGTGATCTCATTCACAGCTGAGCAGAAACGGACACTCTGATCACTCTTAGCAGATAAAAGAGGCTATCAGCGGTGTGGGATCTATAAGATCGCACACTCTGCCCAGTATCCTATCTCTCTTGTTTTCCTCTCCCACTTGCTTGTTCATTTTCTCCCTCAGTCCATCTTTCTTCCCGTTCTGCCGGAGTCTTAATGAAAGGTATGTCCACTGAGAGACAGCAGAAACGACCCTCTGCAGCATTCGTTCATTCAAGTATATGGTCGTTTCTCTTTATGTCCTTCTCGCCTTCCTGCCACATGATAATATCAAAAACAGACCATAGGATGTGTAGAATAATTATTAGTTTAAATTGAATGATGACTCAGCAGAAAGAGTCTGTCTAGCCAGCTAGAGTTTTGACTGATTAATTCTACATAAGGTTCAGTTTACACACACACACGCGCACACACACACACAC
>QMIH01000663.1:101366-135335 GCA_003987875.1 Clarias batrachus | reverse complement strand
ACACACACACACACACACACACAACACACACACAACACACACACACACACACACACACACACACAACACACACAACACACACAACACACGCACACAACACACACACACACAACACACGCACACGCGCACACACACATACACACACACACACACACAGCTGTTGTTCTGGGTGTTGATGTGCTCCGTACATGAGCGAGCATTTATATAAGCCATGTCGATTATAACGGGTGTATGCTTTCATGTCAGGCGTCAGACACTTTTGCATCCTTTCGGACGTGGCTTTGAACAAAGATGAGTCATCCGTCACTTTGGCTTACGCTGTAACCGAACACCGAGGCCATGCATCTTCAAACAGAGGCTATATTTAATGTGGCACTGCTTTTATTACGCTCTCTCTGACTCTGACTGAGCTTCATTGAGACGTCATACTCTGAAACGTCCTTTGCCTGATCTAGGAGAGTCTGTGGTGACTACTGAGAAACATTTGCATAGTAGACACTTAATACATCTCCTTTACAAGGCACCTGAGCTCCCCTAAGGCAGTCTCGTCTGCGGGCTTTGAAATAAACACAATGCTTGAAAACAGTCGTCTTGCTTCTGAAATATAAATTAAAGTGTTCTTATGTCTCCGAACGGACCGTCGCTTGTACAACCTTGGCTGACTCAGTCTGCCCAGAATAAGTAACCTAGATTTCTTCTAAGACGGGAACACATGATAATACAAGGTACTGCACAAAGTCACTCTCTCTCACGATCCTGTTCCTTTCACTGAAGCATGGAACTTTGATTCTGCCCTAGGCAGAGTTATTATTTCTGCTGCCATACATCTGGTCGCAATTTGATGTTAACTAAGCCAAGCAAATCTGATGTAGCAAATGTAGCGAATAGATTCAGTAAATACTGTATACGCAATAAAAGTTCCAGGATGAAAAAGTAGCCAATTATGCCATATAAAATTTAGTAAGTAATTATTTAATAAGTAGGTATGCGGTATTGTGTATAATTTGCATACTGAATTGTAAAAAGGTTACAGGTTTGCACAGGTCATAAACGGGGCTGTAAAGTAACAGGGTTGTATGGGTGAGAAGGGGAAACAGAAAATGATAAAAGCTATTGGGAAAACTGTACTCTATTAAATAGGCACTCTACCATAGATCCTGGGGCAGAGCTTCATGAATACTAATGGTAATCATTAAAAAATTGAACATACCCAAGAGTTACAGTACATACCTAGGTTCGGTGACCAATTTTACCTAATACACCTTTAATACTCGAATGGAATATACAAATGCAGGCTAACTAAATGGTAATACAAATGTATTTAAATTTTGAATACAAATGTACAAAGTTAATTTGTATTAAAAAGAGAAGCAATATAGAGGTTTATTTCAATGTTTCAAGTGGTCTGAAATGAATGACTCTGCCTTTTACATTTATTTTAGTTTTTATTGTCCACTTTATTTGTGCATTGTGAAAACCAGTCACGTTTTCACGCCTTCATATTTTGCCTAATGGATAAAGAACATATGGTGCACGTCGAGGTTATGGGTTCGATTCCCACCTTGGATTTGTGTGCATGGAGTTCGCATGTTCTCTCCGTGCTTGGTGATTTTCCTAAAGGTGCTGAGGTTTCCTCCCACAGTCAGATTCGGCTGATTTTCATTCCCAAATTGCCTGTCACCCTGTCAGGGGTGTAACCCCGTGCCCCAAGTCTCATGGGATAGGCTGCGGGCCCACCGCGATCCTGTAAACGGGATAAAACGGTATAGATGATGAGTGAGTGAGTGAGTGTTTTCTGTAAGCAGATAGCAACACGACAACACGACATAAGCTAATCGAGGCATTGTTGCACTAATGATTATGCCATAGAGCTTAAATAGTAGTAATATTAATTATACTACTAATAATGATGATGTGTCAGTGGGAGAAACAATAGTTGCAAGATTTTGCTTTTGTAATATTTGTCATCTATGCATGTATTTTGTCCACACCTAAACACTCCCATGGGTGAAACAGTCAGTAGCTCTGTGAGATGAAGCATGGTTCTGCGTCTTCAGAAAAATAAATCTACGTTACTTCTTTTTCCTAAATATGAGTACGGTGTTTCACCTCAATTCTGTATTTTTCATCCAGTGCCGCCCGTTAGAGCAGCATTACTCAGTGGTACACAGCTATTATGTCATATAGTAAAGGAGTGAACAACAAGTGGTCTATAATCTCATTAATGGTGAAATGTTGAGAAAACAAAGCACTTTTAAGTCCATGTGTATTGCGAACACCAAGAGCACTGAGGTTGTCTGCAGGTCAATAAGCAGCAGTATATAAGATGAATTAAAGAGTGTTTATGTAGTACGAACATACAGATTACAAATGCAAAAAATGCTTGTAACAATATTTACTTATTATATATAGAACGCTGGGTTAAAAAAAATTGAACTTATGTGCAAAGAACCTGTTGGTTTGTCAAGTTCCAAATATTCAGTTCATTAAATAACTGCTTGTATAAGAATATGTATGCTACAGTATATTGTACGAGGAAGAAGTGAGAGCTCTTATTGTAGACAGTGGGGAAGGATGTAGTATGTTAGTTATTATGCGAGATGACTGTTAGTAATAAACCTGTTCTTAAGTAGTTCTGAGTATTGGTCAGTTAACAGATTATTTTCCCCATCAGTTGCCCATTAGTTCCATTACAAATAAAATTTTCACAAAAGTTACTATGTAGTTTAATACAGTGAAAAATCATATTTGGTTCACTTAATTCAAATGCATACAGTACATCGGTTCTTCGTGCTTAAATTGGTTTACATTTCCATAATCTGATATCTCACACCCAGCATTATTTGATCATCTAGTTTCAAAATCCTAAATAAAGTCAAAGCCTCAACCGTTATGATATTTCATAACATAATTGGATCATGCTTGTACTATGTAAACCGATCATGCTCACTCTACATAACAGAAAAAAAGTAATTAGAAACTTCAAATCTAAAAATAAAATCCAATTTAAGATGAGCAATTAAATTAATTTTGTAATCATACTTTATTTTTTACATAACTATATCAGTTGTATGAAACTAAATTAAATCCTACCACATCAATCTCATGATGTCAGATCCATACTTCTTATCGGCTGGCCTTCTTCTATAGGCTTATATGTAACACGGCACACAAGCAATTATAAAATAAATTACATTACAAAAATTATTCTATTCTCCTGCTGTATGATATATTTTAGTCTAGGATATACACATCAGACGTTTGTGGACACCTAACCATCATAGCCATATGTGGTTCTTCTCCACTCTTCTTCGCCACAAAGTTAGAAGCACATAATTGTATAAGATGTCTTTGTATGCTGTAGCATTACAGTTTCGTATATGAAGACATGAAGACATGGTGTGTGGGAAAAACTCCTGCACTGAGCCCTGACCTCAACACCATTTCAACAATCGCTGGGATGAACTGGAACGCCAACTGTACTCCAGAAACCCTTACCTGACATCACCTCACTAATGCTTTAGTGGATGAATAAACACTAATCCACACATCCAAAATTTAATGGAACGCTTTGAAAGTAGAGTGGAGCTTGTTATAGATGCTAATGGAAATAAATCTGGACTGTAAAACAATTGCACTAACCACGAGGCCCTTGTTCCTGTGTTCATCAGCTGTATTTTGTGTGTAGATGTATTCCTGTCACTGGGTGGTCAAAAATGTTCATTTTTTTCTGACACCATTTACCATGTCGGCTTCGCAGATAATAAGGATCATGCTAAAAATTAATTCCCTGTTAACTTATGGTGAATATTTTCACTGAAAATATGGAAGAAAACATATTACTTAAAAGCTATTCTAGTAATATAAAACACACACCGTTATCAGAATAATTGGTACCCTCGATTTATTACTTTGTGCAACATCCCATTCACACCATAACAACACTTAACCTGTAATGTTTGATGAGACTGGAGAATACACCGCACTGAATCTAAAACCACTCCTCAGTGCACAATTTCTTCAGATACTCCAGGGTCCTATGTAATTTGTAGTGGATTCCTTTCTATAGCTTACCCCACTGGGACATGTCAAACTTGACCATGTTCTCATTATTTCCTTTTTATGTGTATTCGGACATATGTTTTGGATTATTGTCCAGCTGCAGGATCCACAAATGGATGCCCATTGCTGATACAATCATTTGGCAGAGGCAAACAGATTTTTTAAAAATATCCTGGGATACCTTGTGGCTCTTTAGGTTTCTAAAGGGAGCTGATCATCTATTGCAGTATGCTGAGCAAACACACCCACATCAAATATCAACAGCAACAATGTGTGTGTGTGTGTGTGTGTGAGAGAGAGAGAGAGAGAGAGAGAGAGTGAAGAAGCATTAAAGAGTGAGTAATGAACCTCATTACTTTAACTTTTCATACGTTCATGTTTATTTTAAAATCCTAGGGTGTGTGTGTGTGAGGAACAGATTAGCTTGTTCAGGATTAGAAATAGATTCATGTTTTAAACCACCACAAGCTTAGGGAACAGCATTAATGAGAATTGGCATAGATTTGATCTAATCTAGAATTCTCTGTCTCTGTTCTGGAAGGATACGCATCATTCAGTTGAGCTTACACCCAGTGACTGCATTTACAGTATATAACCATTAAAAATTCGACAAAAGACCAATTGATTTCTCCAATCTTCAACTGTCCAGTTTTACTGAGACTGTGTCCACTGTAGCCTCAGATTCTGATGTTGTAGCCAATTTGCCACAATGTTTCGCATACAGTATTATGACATGCTCTTCATCTTAACCAGCCTTTCCAACATTTCCAAACTTGTTCCTAAGCTTAAGATCAGGAAATCCTAGGGAGAGCGTCAGGTTACTGATCCAAATGCTCAGGAATAATAATAAAAAAAAGTATTCATCAACTAAAAAAACAACATAATAGTTACTTGTATGTTCATAATTGTCCATTCTTTTCTGTTCTTCGTAGAAGAACCTGTTGAAGAATTACCTATGGTCCTGCTGCGAACTGTTATGGACATTCTATACAACATACATGTTAAATGATGTAGCAACTTTGCCTTATCAGTGCAGCACTCACTAATTATTCTGGTCGGCTGCAGTACATTGACATATAGTGCACAACATAGGGTGGCAGAACAGTAAATATTTGCTATAGAGAGTGTTTGCTAGGTGCTTATTTTCCACTAGCTTTGCTGACATGGAATTTGCACCATTCCAAGTAAAATGTTAATAGGAAGAATGTTCATTGAAAGGTTTCCAAATCAGAGGGGTCCATGCTGCTGTAAACAGATAAACCGACGAATTGAAATTGTTTGTGAGAAATAGTAGCAGTTGTTGTTTCATTGTCAGGAGTCAAAAGGAGTCATTCGATAAATCATGACAGTGTAGACAGTTTGTGAAGGTACAGTACAGCATGAACTGGGCATGGTTTGTAGAGGAGTAGAAAATACATTCATGGCTATTTCTAAGAAACTAGTTGAAACAGGAAATAATGGGTTGAACGACTATGAACCATACACTTAAAAAAAAAAATCTGGTTCATCTGTACAAAGTGCTTATTTGTGTCACCTTAGCCCTCTTGGGCTTAGCCCTCTTGTGAGACCAAATCAGTCCAAATCAGTCCAAATCAGTCTGCCCATTCTTTTCTGATATCTTTTATTAACAAGGTGTCTCCATCCACAGAACTTATAATCTTATAATGGCTACTTGGAGTGTGATAACAAGTCATCGTTCAGTACAAGTCATCATAAACAGATTCCCTGACCAAGACATTGAGTTCAGTATACAGATGTCAGGTTACTGATGTAAAGATTCGGGATAGGTTTAGCTGTGCCACATATTTTCAATATATTGCTCACTGCCACTATCCACTGTACTGGCGGTAGCACTAAATTGTTTATCCTTGTTTGCCAACTAGCACTTATCGCACAAGTATGAGCCTTTTGTGTTCCACACCCTGCAATATTTACATCATTTGCAATAACTACACACAGAATAGCCAATTAGCTAAGATAATTAACAAAACGCAAGAAGGCCATAGAGATGAAGTGCCCATAATTTCAAACAAAATGGAGCCTGATTTTGTTTTCACTGACGCTTTCAATGACACAAAGTGAGGACTCTTAACACTCTCTTAAACGTATCTTTCAGTAAATTAGTCTGGGTAAATCAGACTCTTCCAAACTGGGAAGTTCCATTTACATTGTTGCACATGAAATGATGCTAAGGAATGATTAGTGTGTTGTGGTGTTCTGTAAATCACACTTAATTAGAAACTGTGAACCCACTCATCCGTATATGTCTAAAAGTAATCGAAAAAAGAAAGTAAGAAAGTTTGAGCACATTTATACCTGGCAGTCCCACTTAATCAGGGAATGGAGTAATAATGGAGACCATTAAAGAACATCCTTCTCTGCTAAACTCTTGGTTATGGATTGTTGTTTGTAAGAGGCCGGAATCATAGCCCAACTTAAATCCGCCACCCTCCACCCTCTTTTAAGAATAAAACTTATCGCACATGAATTCAAAATCTTCAAAAGAATAATCTGATGTACATATGTTTATTCACACAAAAGAGTATCCTGATGATATTTGAAAGTGTGTCTGCATATATAGGAATGACGGGTAATGTACAGTAGATGTGAATGTACAGTACAGTACATCATTATAAAATATTACTTTGCTGCCCTGTGCGCACACAGTAGTAAAGAGCATGAGAAAATTATTAAGGCAAATTATGAAATCAGCCCTACAGCCCTTGATGCTGAATGCTGAGTGGTTGGAACCAATGAGGGGAAACGAGGTTGCTGCTGAGGTTGTTACATACGTAAATAACCAATTTTACCATCATACCTTTAGGCACTTTGCAGGGTAAAACATTTGGTCCCATTTCTTTACATTATTTCATATACTTTAATTTTATTTAACATTAGGATATTAATAAGAAGTGAGGGATGTATCAAGAATTGCAACCAGTGACTTGTGATTTCATCAAATAATGATGAGCTTATAATAAAAAGAACTACATAATTATATGGTCAAATGTAAGACTTGTAGTTGGTACTATAGCAGTGGTGTTACAGATGGCAACCAACAGTGAAAAATAGTATAGGATAGTAAATAAACAGGGAAGAGCTGAACAATAAATAGATATCAGGCTAATACAGAGATCGAAATGCAAAAATGACTGAAAGGCAAAAAGTCACGGATGAATCTAGACAGCCAATAAAATGCTAGTTATTCAGTGATCTGTTTAACCATCAGGAGCCCAAGTGGAAGGAAGACGATTGTGTGGAGGGTGTACACTGTAGAATGAGGGGATAAGGATTCCACTGTTCTGAATTTATTTAATATAAATTTCCATAATATGGAATATCCAAAAATATTTTATATTTTCAGATAGGTATTATTCATCAAACAATAATGATATATTGTGAGATATATGGGAGTAAAAATGAAATCTAACTTGTTATATATCAAACTTCAGAGCTGCCTCTATAGAGCCAGTTAAGAAAGTAAGAGCACGGTATGGAGAGCAAATTGGAAATGCTCTGGTAGCAAAAGCTGTAAAACGAAAAGCAATGCAGTTATACATTGTGTGTGTGGGTGTGTGTGTGTGTGAGTGTGTGTGTGTGTGTGTGTGCCGCCTGCCTACCTAATTCATCCCAATCAGGCTCCTCCAGCAGTGCTGGAGCACATTCAAATGAATGAATCTACTTTGCTGGATCGCTTCCTTCTCTTAAATTGAGCCAGAAGTGTATAGCTCTGAGACACATTTCAAACAAGATATCTTCATCTGCAGACTTGGCTGAGCTGCCTCAGCTCACATCAGTCAACCACTGCCAGCTCCTGTGATGAAGCTATAGCTACCGATGACATTTATTACATGTTAGATCTGTCTCCTGTAGTGCACTGACGGAAGCAGAATTCTTAGGCATTGTCTCCTCTACCGCTAAAGAATATGAACCGCTGAATGCCTTAAAGGATTTTATACATCTTGAAGTGGTTTTCGAATGAGCAAGCATATAGATCGAGCAATCAGTTCAATCTCTGGGAGATATCATACTCCATAGTCCATAGGAGGTTGAATGTAATTCCTGTCTAACGGCATGTTGCTGTCATTGTGAAGGCGGCCACAGTTCTGCTCAGTGACATTTTGAGAGCAAGGGAGGCAGACACACTTTCTCCCTCCACTGCTTGCGCTGATTAGATTCCTCTCCCTGTTTTTCTTGGTAATCCCCCATGAGAAAAATCACCAGCAGAAAACATTAATGTGTAAACAACATTGCTGCAGGAAAAAGCCAACCCAAAGAAAAAGCCTGGCCAAGACTGAGAAATAACAGCTTGTTTTTCCTTTTCAGTGTGTAGGAAATGCTGTAGAAGGTTGAGTGTCCGCTCACATATAAGCAAAATTCTAAAAATGCAATTGTCGATGTTTACTTATTCATGCATACTCTGAATTCAAGGCCGAAGGCTGCTGCTTCATGTATTTTGCACTGGGTGATGCACAACAGCTGAATAGGAAAAGATGCTTAGTTCCAATTCAGAGCTGTATAACGTACAGAGACAAGCATCCAAAGGAGATTTAAATTTATCATTAAGGCGGTGAGGCTGACTATACTGCAGTTAGCATTTGTTTATGACTTGGGACTGGTGTCTAGGAAAATGAGCAACTGCCAAGCCGCATCCCTTAGTAAAAACCAATAGGGGTGGGTGGCTTTCTTTATTATGAGGCAACACTAGGGGGAAAATCTAATTGACTTGTTTAAGATTTTTGTTTCTTACATCTTCGTACACTAGAAACCCATTTGAAAATGACTAAAGAGTTAATGTGTCCTTTATCTTCCCCACACCAAACGTCTTTCTTCATTACCTGATTAATAGATGCATATTGAACTACTTGGACAGTTTTGAGTTCAAGTCCCTGCGCTATCACTTTGCCCCCTGGGGCCTTTGGTCAAACCCATTCAACTGTCAGGTTGGATAAATCAAATCAAACCAAACGTATTCTTTTTTCACTGTTATACGCAGGACCCTATCATGAAGTGATAATTAAATGGAACATTTCTTAATTTATTAAACTTGTTTTTTCTTCTATTGTGCTTTCAGTGTATGCCTGAAGACAGGACATTAAGTACAGCTCTTCAGGAGACCGGAATAAAGTTCAGTCAAGCGTAATGCTGTGCTGCACTATTACATAAACAGGCAGGATTGTTTGTATGTTCGTATACTGTTTTATCTAATAGGGCTCTTGTTCTTATCATCATAAGTGTGTCAATATGTCTGGGAGCTTTTTCACAGAAGATGATACTTTTGTGTGTCAGTACTGAGCTAGTGAGCCGGTTCTTCTAAGGGAAATTTAAGCAGACATATCGGAGGTGTGTGTTGCATACTTGGTGGAGTGGAAAGCAGATTGACGTTTCTCAGCAGCCTCGGCACTGCTAGGTGAGAGATCTGCAACATTGCCTACATGCCATGCATGAAGAATCAAAACGGGAATTTTCCCTGTGTCTCGGAGGTAGGGCGGCTGTGCTGATCAATCAATCAGTCACTGTACAGGGTCATGTCTGCTTTCTAGGCTCCATTTCACCAGTGTGCCTTGGGAATGACGAGGCGATACAGGTCCCTGATTTTTATGAACACTGTGATTTTTCAGCACATTATCGTCTTTGGTTGGCATAACAGAGATGGACTCGACACGTGGTCTACCATAGTTCTGAACTTTAGAAGCCTATGCAGGGGATTTTAAAACAGAACTATCAATTTCTATGGTTACTTCAAATGAAAATGTTGAATTCTAAACAATTGGATTCAGTGAATTAGAAGATTATTGAGACATCTTCAGGTTTACACATAATGTTGTTATGGATTAAATAGAGGTTTTGACCATTAATCGACACAACATTTTCAAATGCATTAAAAATCAAAATCTAAACATTGTCATTTGAACCAGATTTAAATCACTTTAGGCAGTTATAATAATAAAATCTGATAATAAAATCTGGAAAAAACCTGGAAGGGCGACCATTTTAAAGGCAAAGCTCCAGCTCTTTACTGCAGTATTCACAAATTTTTACAGAAGGTATTCTTGAGTAAATGAAATATTGCAGGATTTAAAGGATAAAAGAAGAGAGATTTAAAGTAGAAAATAATGGGAGTACTTCTTAGTGGCCATGACAACAAATATTACTGGAATTTGTAAACTTGTGTTCTAATATCAAATTATAAAGAGAATAATCAATGCTATGTTAAGATTGCTAATATAGGGGAGCGGTCTGAGCTTTTCATTTTGTATTTGTTTCGCATGTGTAAATTAGTCTAACCTCCTTAGTCTTCTTAATCGATTTTATATAGGTTCTCACACCATCCTGGAAAAAGTATATTTCTACTACGGTAACATGACACTTCCTGGGATGTTACAGATGGCACTCTGCATAATGTACTCTCAGGCCTTTGTGGGTTTTAGTGTAATTTCGATTATTTCCTTACATTTTCTTGAGTTCAAATTCCTAGATGAAATGTTCTCATTTAAAATCGGATGGTTTCTGATGCTTTGTGTCTTACAATTAAATTAAATTCATTTTTATTTATATAGCACTTTTAACAATGGTCATTGTCACGAAGTTGCTTTACAGATTAAAAAAAAAATCATGGAAATGAGTTTAAATAGTGAAATATGTATAAATCATTATTATCAGATTGTCCCTGATGAGTAGGCCAAGGGTGACAGCTTTGTTTAAGCTTTTAATACTTTTTACTTCTGCACTTTCTGGCAAAGTCTCAGAAAGGGGATGGTTCTATTGTTTACAGCCAGGCCCAGCTACTGAGCCTATGACCACAGCGACATGTTGTCAAATGGCATGGTACTCTAAAGAAGAAGTACTGTACTGTGCTTACAAGGGAGAGAAAGGGAGCTGGAAAGGGAGAGGGTTTTCCTAGGTAATCATTGCTGTAGTTTCTATCCCACCTAAATTTATCATGGTGTAGGCACTAAGTGTCATCAGTGAGCTGCACGCCAATTTCGTAATTTCGCTTTTCCTGGGAACTTTATTTACATGAATCTCTCAACCACCATGCCCATTTTTTATTTTTATTTTTTTAGAAATTTGTGAATAGGAAAACGAGAGTATAGAACAGTTGACTTACTGTGAGCTAATGCCTTCTGACGACCTCCAGTACCTCTACAAACTGGCTGTGCAGAACCTGCCTGTGGTTGAAAAAAAAACTGTAGATGTTCAAAGGAAGGTAAGAAGACTCTGCAGCAATGTTTTGTTGCAACAGATGAGGATGAGTACTACAATCCCCATGGTGAAAATATTGATGACTTGATGGACTGCATAACTCTGGGAACTGTAGAGGCTGTCTGCTCTTACCCCAATAACAAAGCATGACGAACTAGAAAGATACAGTTTTCAGGAAGGCTGACAAGGAGAATCTAGAAATGGTGCATAGGAGTGGTGCTAAGGTACTTTAAGATGCTTTAAGAGTGCTGTGCAGACTTCACTCTGGTAAAACTGCTGTGTAGTCCTCCACAGCTCCTTTTAGACATTCACTGTTTCCATAAATCTGATGGCAAATTAATGTGTTGGCTTTGTATGAATGAACATGCAGTTTTATGTAAAAGTGATGATGTTTAGACCTCGTGATATTCACAGATCATTTTAACATGACATGCAGTCACATTAACAGGTTGGCATACACAAGATCATGGCATCGAATGTTATTATGTATATTGCCTCTCCAAATCATGACCGCCTTCTGTAGTTTTTCATTGTGGGTTTTAACAGATAGTAAGTAAACACAACAAATCTCATGTTTCATGATCAACTCTCAACTTTTATGGGAAGGTTTTCGGCACAAGCTGGACAGGATATTGTAGTGTGATCTTTCAACCCTGAGTGCCAGGCATTCTTCTGAAGCTGCAAGGTGTAACTGTAATGAAGATTTGCTTTATTGCACTGCCTAGCGGGTGTATACAGTAACAGCTACTGCCATTTTGCATAGTTAGTACCCCTCTTTCGATTCTATGCGTTTTTGTGTAAAACCAGGTCTTCGAATTAGGCAAATACAACCTCAGACCAACAACAAATAACTTTTTTCATCATATAATTATTTATTTCAAAAAATATTTTATCAGCCTCCCAAATATTTGTGGAAATATTTGTAGACCCATTTTACTGTACAAAATTTCCTTGAGTTCATTGAGGTTTTTCAGGAATTCACATACTGTATGCACAGCTCTCTCATGGTCCCACCACAGCATTTCAGTTGGGTTTATTTCCCAGCCATTCTGAAGTAGATTTACTGGTGTGCTTTTGATCGTTGTCCTATTCTGTGTGCCAATTTCAACCAAGTTAATTAGCTTTATCATTAGACTGCAAGGTGCCCAGGTCCTTTGGCTGCAAAACAAGCCTAAATCATCAACCCTCCACTGCTGGGATTTACAGTGAGTATGTTTTCTCCATACAGTATACGGCACTGAGTGTTAAGGCCAAACAACTCCACTTTGTTCTCATATATCTATAGGACACTGTTCCAGAAATCTTGTGCTGATGATTAACAGCACCTCCCTGCGATCATGTGAATGCAGTAAGTGGGATATTAGGCTTGCCTATTTGTTGTTTTAGTTTTTTGGCTTCATTTTTGTTAAATAAATCATGGTTTCGGGTTCGAGCCCAAGCACTGCCATGTTGCCACTGATGAGCTCTTGAGCAAGACCCTTAACACTATCTGCTCCAGGGGCACTGTAACCTATCTTAACAATGCGCTTTGACCCCAGCTTCCTAACTGGGATAGGCGAAAAATTATTTCCCTGTGCTGTAAGGTACATATGACAAACAATTTAATATTTATTTATATCTTCCACATGGCTCATTCACAGCTGTGGTTATATCTGAATAAAACCATGAGGAATATTAATTTAAAAGTGACCTGCGTCTGAATGACATGAATAATCTGCCTTATCAGATTGAGGATGCCAGCAATGTCATTTTCCCCGTGAAACCATAGAGGCCTTGGAGTGGGAGATGTCACATCTATATTCTACATTTGCTATACTTGGCTTATTCCCATTTGGATGCAGTGGGCTGTGCTGTGAGCCTCATGTTTTCAGTAATCATTTAGTAATCACTCATGACATTTGGCAGACACCCTCATCCAGAGTGACTTACATTTTTAACTCCTTGTACATATGAGCAGTTGCACAAGCGCCTAACAGTGGTGGTGGTGGTGGTGAGGTTTGAACCTGGGACCTTCCAATCTGTAGTTCCTGCCCCATGTTTTTTTATGTTTCCATTGCCTTACCAGTGTTGTCAATGCTTTAATGCCACCAGACCTTCCCTACATGAGAGTAAGATCTTGGACATGCAAGTGAACATTCCACTAGTGTTCTACAGTACGTTATTAATTCACAGATAAAATAACAGCATATGGTTAAAAGTGCAGCAACCAGTTGCATTTGCCAGGTATGACTTATATATATAACATGGAGTCACTATTTGTTACTTCTTTCTAAATATGATATGATTTACCCTAAAAAACATGGTAAATAGTGACAGTTTAACCAGGGGCGATTCTAGGATCAGACCTTTAGGGGGCTCAGGTTTAGGCCTATACACATGTTACCTTTGCATCTGGTTCTTCTTGCACTCTTTCTCACTTCCTACTGTCTCCATCCTTCTCTCTCTCGTTTTTTGTGCTGCCAACCAAATGTTAACCAAAAAGAGAAATGAAAGGTATCCATGCAATTAGTATTGAGTAATTATCGAGTCACATACACTCTGTAGTGGGTTGCTTTTGGGCAATGCAGGGTGGTATCATGATTTTGACCTTACTTTTCAATATAAATGACCTGATCCTGATTGCGCTGTGTATGTGTTTCGCACACACTAACGGATTCACTGCTGTAAAGTAAAAATAAAAAAATTAACCTGCACTTTAACTTTGAAAAGAATCGAAGGGGCACGGTGTCCAATGATGCGTGTGCACACACATAACAGCATGCTGAAACAGAGAGATGAAAATGGATCTCCCTAATTTTGCTTTACAACACGCGCACACATGTGTTATAATAAACAGTACATGCGCGCTGTACACACACATATACCCATACAAACACAAGATAAAATATGTTTTACGCACAGACGTGGTCACAGTGTTATAGTAAACAGTACACACGTGATTATACCAGTGAGAGACGCGCACTAAGACCGAGCAGGGGAGACAATTCTGCAGCACAAGAGAGAAAAAAAACATTGGCCCAATTGTGGTCACTTGACGCTTGGCGTCAAAACAAGAAGCGCATGCATGATACACGATACCCGGTACTCATAAATCAAGACTTGATCGTTTTCCAAGTCAAAATTTATTAAAAATCTTTGCTTGTCTTGCGGCACACTCGAAGACTACATTACTCGTAATCTGAGGTTCCACTGTGTAACAAATTTAAACTATCATGCATTTTTTGTGTTCTATAAATTGGCCATCTCAACAAGAGCAGTGGATCAAACTATCACTGGTTGTAACCTGAACTATTCAATAACTGCTTCTTATTCTCCATTTTTCCCAATGGAGTGAAGACTGTACACATAATATAAACTGTGCTACCATCTACTATACGGATGTCGTAATGTTAGACCATGAATAATACTTAACATTATACCGTCATCTAAACCTGTAATTGCTGGTCATGTCCAGGGGCGTTTAGCTATTGAAAAGATCAGGGGATAAGTCAAGTCTGCCTGGGGCTTGTCAATTTTTTCTTTTTTTGTCGAATGTTCAGCTTCAGTAGGTTGGCGAGGTTATATCTATCTTTATAATCTCTCTCTCTCTTTCTCTCACTCTCTCACTCTCACGCACACACACAATCAACGATTATTATGCTACTTATTTTTACTATCGGTCAGCGCACTGCTCACCTTTAGTCTTCTTACATTTCTTGCAGTTCACCCCAGTCTCATTTCTTTATGGTTCTTGTTGGCCTTGTTGGTTCAAAAGTGCAAACAGTTTCTTAGCATACACACACTGAGAGAGAGAGAGCACTCTACAGTAACCCTGCTTATACCATTATGACAGTTTATTCAGGGCAATATAAGAATTGCTAACCACTGAATCTGTTCTTTCTTTTTCTCTTTTTCTTATCACTATTGTTAAATCTACCATTACTGCTGTTTTTGTTCCTTTACTGTCAAAATGAGCTGACAGGCTTCGGCAATACCTTTTCTTATTATGGCCATGCCAGTAAAGCCTATTTGAACTGAACTGAACTGAACTGAGGGAGTGACAGAACTCTAACTTGACTAGCCAGTCAGTTTACCTTCAGTTTACCTTCAGCTTGAAATAGCTTTGAAGGCTAGATTGGTTTTTATAACCAGAGCTTGTCTTGACATCTGGGAGCACATGTCTTCTAGCTCTGCACTTAATTCCGCCCCCGCCCCTCCCTTGGACACTGAAAGCAAGTAAAGTTTCACTCTGTAACTCTCTATAAGTCTGTCTGATCTTTACCGTAAAACATCACCACCTCAAGGCGAAAATGTTTGGGCAAAGTTTAAGATTTTTGGGGCTAAAGCCTGGAATTATCAAATCTAATGACATTACTGGTCAGGTATCTAAGCAGAATGAACTGATATAGTAGAGCGTTAAAAATGATGGTAGAAAACCTCAGCATGCTTACCCTCTATTTGTTTTTGAGCTCTTCCTCAATCCTTATATAGCAATACTTCCTATGGCAAGACACATGCATATACAACATGCAAATGTAGAACAAATGCTCCGTGAGGTAGTGGTGGATGCACCCCTCAGTTGCCTATGGATTACCGCTGCCACTGCTCTACGCCTGTAAAAGGATTTTAAGCATCAGTTTCACGTGTATATTGCTTGTTCCTCTTCATTTTTCAACAGTGTATTGCGTATTATACTAGACATTATATACTCATAAAAGGATCACAATTATTTGCCAATAGAACAGGAATTTTAGGCTTAAAAGGAGTAAATACATCTATAAATAGGACCAATGGCGTACAATAATGCCATAATCAAAAGTTTCCTTTCTTCAAGTTTTTTTTGTTGCAGTGCTTGTTATTTCACCGGACGTGCCGAGCAACCAGACTAGTGAGAGTCTATCAGCGGGAAAAACAACACAGACTCAGAGAAGGAACAAGACTACATGAAGGGAAAAATGAGAGCAACACAGACAAATGAGGGAGCGGTAGACTCTCAAAGGACTGAGACTGAACAGAATATAAAACTAGAGGAAAATCGAAATGTAAAATATATATATATATTATTCAAAATAATAGGCAGATATAACCAACAATGTATGGTATCACAATCTCTTCATTATTACAGGATTATTATTTGAACAACAAACATAATTATACATACTGTATTAACCAAACACAGCTATAGTGTGCCACTTAAAAGTAGCTTTTGCAATCGTGTGATCCAGACTTCTCCATATTGGCAGGCAATAATGTCTGCCTCAGATAAAAACATCAAGCCAAATAATGATAAATCACTTGCTACATTTACCCATCATGGATTTTACTGAACATTCGATGAGAGATCAAAGAAAGGTCTATGTTAAGAAGCTTCAGTCATTGACTATTACTGAACCTAGCTGTTCTTTAGAACATGTTCAAGAAAAATGCACTACAATATTTATATTATTATTAAATGCTTTGTAGGTTTCTGGTAACGTTTAATGTTAAACTATATAATTTAGTAAAATCCAAAAACAGATAAAGAACCACAGGTGGTAAGTGTGTCAGTGCCAATATCAGGACCTCAAGAAAAAACACATATTTGTTGAAATGAAGCATTTTTGAGGTGTCACAGTGGTGTAGTAGTTAGCACTGTTGCCTTGCACCTGCAGTGTCTGGGTTCGATTCCTACCTTGGGTCTGTGTGTGGAGTTTGCATGTTCTGACCAAAGATATACAGATTGGGCTAATTGTAGTTTTCAAAAATTGTCAATGAGTATGTGTGCCCTGTGATGCTTCCGGTCCAATGAGTACCCGGCCTGATGCCCTAAGTCTCCTATTATTGGCTTCAGGCACCCTCATGACCCTGTATACAGAATAAAGCTGTATAGACAATGAGTATTATAGTAATAGTTCTACAGTATGTTTTAATAAAAGAGTCTTTAAATTTACCTGTATTTAATTTTTTTAATTTTTATAAATACATGTTTTGGGAAAAAATCAGACAAGGAAGCAAATTCACTAACCTTGATTTGCAACATAAAAATGACAACAATAAAACATTGTGAAAAAAAAAAAATCACAAAAGTTAGAAAAAGCGTTGATATTGTTGTTAAATCCAAATGCATTCTGTTGTTAAACATGTCAGTTTTTGGCCTATTTTTCTACCAGCCTTTCCATCCACCTGTCACTCTGCCATCTGTGCTGTCTGACTGACCGACAAGTCCCCGAGCGTACAGTCACACTAGTGTGATTTGTGGTTTAGCGTGTATGGTAAAACTAGTGCAATTAGATTTAGGGTTGAATTTTTAAAATCTAATTTAACAATTGAGGAACTGAGGATTTAATATAAGAAATATAGCAAATTGTGCTATATTATTTTAAATCTGCTAACTTAATACTACTATACAGATTGTCCCCTACTGTTCCAGGTGCATGTTCGTAAGTCCGACAAAGTGAGTCTTATACACCTCTGACATGAATATACAATGTAAAGCCTACCAATCTACTTGACTATATCTATGT
Organism: Clarias batrachus; assembly: GCA_003987875.1. Taxonomy (NCBI): domain Eukaryota; kingdom Metazoa; phylum Chordata; class Actinopteri; order Siluriformes; family Clariidae; genus Clarias; species Clarias batrachus. The sequence goes on along the minus strand of QMIH01000663.1, from coordinate 117,585 downwards.
CTATCACTCATTTTCCCACACTGCCATCATGTGCCAATATCCGTAACCACACCCAAGGAAATGAATCTCACGCAGTGTTGTCTCTGCGCCTTTAAATATCGAGGGGAATCCTGAATGCCATTTTGTGTCAGAGCGAATTTCCCCATAAGAAATAATGAAAACTTAGATGATTCTTTCAACAACCCAAAATAACAAAAATAAAACTAATTAACCTGCATGCAATAACCTGCACACACACACACACACACACACACACACACACACACACACACACACACACACACACACACACACACACACACGTTGAGACTACCTGTAATTTAATGTCTGCATGTACTCTGAATTATAAAATGTAACACAAGTACATAATTTACATTGGATATTTATTGTGTTAAATTTATCAAACATTTAATTTCTTATTATGCTGCCTGAGATAAAATGATCACTACACAAGCACCAGTGATTACCAACACAGGCACATCACAAAAGAGGCAAATAAGTTAACATACAGCTGAGTCATGCACCATCCTTCAGACCTTCACTATGTACCAGGAAGATGATCCACCTGCATTAAAGTACATACTAAATATTTTATGAGTTGGTCCTACTTCTTTACATCCTTTTGCCAGACCTCTCCAGAATATTAGCATCACCAACTTTTCAGGCAGGGATTATTACTTGAAAAGTGTGTATACCTAAATCCAAAAAGGCTTAGGAAAAGAGGAATTTAGTGGGTGCATTATGCACAGAGGAAATCATCTTCGTTGCCACTTGAGGTAGCCGTGGTTTGCTCGGAAGCTCCTAATAACCCACTTACACTTGCAGTTGAACAACTCACACTTAAGGTACAGTAAGCAGCTTAAAATGTGACACAGGTGAACTGCTGTTGACAGCATGTGATAGATGATAACACCTTACTCAGGGCTTCTGGTCTGACTGATGCTTTTAACAATATGTAATGTATCTTCATAGACACAGCCTGTCTCTTTCTTGTCACCCAAGACTGAATGAAGACAGACAGCTGAATGAAGTATGATTGGATATATATTACATAACGTTAAGGCTATATTACAGTCGGTCCACCTTTCACTACACCATCAGCTGCATTTTTTAAATGTACAAAATTTACCAGATTCTTACACTGACACAATTTTCGGGCATCGCTATCATTGAGATGGCTGCATTAATGTTACAGATGTTCTTAGAACAAAAGGACAAACTGTCCTTTAGCTTGCTTATCCAAAGCAGTAGCTAAACCTATTAACCTTTTACTTAGGCTTAGTCCACTTTTTATAAATGTTTTCACATTGGATCATTTGGACTGCAAGATCTGGCACAGATTTTTTCCTGTCCTGACCAAGACCCAAGGAGGTGGCAAGGCTCAAATCCTCCAACACTCGGATCAGCAACTCAGAGCCTCAACCACCTGAGCCACAACTGCCCCAGATCAACTTCTTAACTAAACTGTCAAAATATGGTTTGGTCTGGTGGTAAAAGCTCTCGCCCTATCATCCGGAGATCGCTAGTTCGATTCCCGGGTGGTGCTGTAACCTCTCGCAGCCGGAGGTCTAGAGAGAGCTGTAAAGAAAACAACCTGTAAAAGCCAGAGTTGCTCAGATCCATTGGATCTAGCTATCCTGAATATGTTTTTGCAAAGCAATGAAAAATCAAATGCATTAAATTCAAGCATCCAAATGACTTTCATGAGGAAAGTCTTGTGGCCTCAGAGTCAGAGAATTTTAATTCAAAATTTGCCAAAATGGATAGGGGTTTAATTTTGCCATTCTGAAATATATGCAGAAGATTTGTTTCCTCTGTGATTCTAATTCATTCTCAAACCAATGTCACCCCATTCAACTAATATTTAAAATGTTCAAATTGAACATTATTTGTTTAAATTGGGTCCCAGTTCAGGATTTTTTTTTTTTACTGTAAACTTGACTAAGGTTTTGTCACAAACTTGGAAAAATGTGGTGAGCTAGGAAAGGTATAATGATGGCATCAGGATTTTAAAGGTAATCAGAGTTACTATAACTATTTATGCGATAGACCTGACATTCTGCTTTTATTTAGATTGAAACAAAAAAGGTCTCTTCTTCCCCTGAAAGTAGAGGTGGTGTACATTGTTTGCATAGAATCTGTTTTTAAAAACAATCTGGAACAATTGTATTAACTTTTATTGTCTTAGCCTCTTACTCACACTGAATCAGGTGCGAGTGAAATAATTCTGGATTTTTTCCATCAATATAAACGTACAATATGCAATATTGTTGATTAGTGAGTAAAACCTGGCTACACATACCTCACAAAGTAGAATGATCGATTTCCTTGGCTAAGTGCCTGAACACTTACAAATAATTAAATCTCTTCAGTCTATTTGGCAAAGTGACATTACTAATCAGTTGATGCACATAAATTTGATGTTTCCACAGGCAACTGTCAATTTGAATCACTAATGGCATACCATGGCATTACATACTGTAAATCTTAAGGCTTGTTAAAACCAACTAACAAAAGGAGGCTCCTTAGTGTTTGTACTTTTGCATCATATTACATTTTGCATTTTATTTTATTTTATGTATCTCTAGAATTTTATCTAAGTAGTCCAGATAAGCAGTGGTGAGCAAAGTACACAAATCCCGTAATAGAGAAAAAGTACTGTGGATACCCTAAGTAAAATATTACTCAATTAAAAGTAGCAGAATTATATAAATATTATTTAAGTGAAAATAGAAGTTCTTTCTTTATGTTAGTGATAACCTCTCGAGAATGCTGACTCCATGTGTTTCATGTCATGGTTGGACTTTGTTTTCCATGTTGCACTTATTAATGGGTTTCACCTTCACCTAGTTTACTGCCCTGATTTGTAGAAGCATTTAAGCTCTTGTATTCGATTAGTCAGTGTCTTGCATGTAGGTTGTCTTATTCTCTGACCTTTTGTTGGGTTGTGTAAGTCGGTTGTATATCTTTGCATGGATTAATTTGGTTCTTGCGCTTGTTTTTATTTATCATTTGTCTTAACATCTGCACATACAGTATGCCTTGCCTGCCTCTTTCCATACCTGAGACTTTACATTTGTCCTTGAGTAAAATTCCAAAAGCACCTACCTTTAAATGCACTTAAGTAGTGAGAAGTACTGAGCGTTTGTTAGCTCACAATAGCATTTACGTCATAGTAAATCTCTCTCTCCCTGCATTCTTTCAGTCCTGTGCTGTTTCATTACTTTTAAATGTAAATGTACATCCAACGCTACAGGTCATGTATGTACCTTTAATCTTTCTGAGGTTGGCAGGCCACGTCTGGGTATTACTAGAGATACGTACCACTATCATACCACCATCTGTACCTTTTTTTTTATATGCACATGAACAGTTTATATCACTATCTACCAATGACACCGTTAGCAGATGCAACTTTCTTTAAAGCTGTCGATAGCCGAGTCTCATCTTGTCTGCTTAATTGAGTGTATATTTACATTGCTCCAATACAATAAGCTAAAATATTGACACTCTGAGAACTTTTCTGCATCAACTCTATGGCATCTGCTGGCACTTACATGTATTTCCCTTGTTCCCCATACTGTATGGGAGCTATGAGTCTTAATATTCACTGTTTAGCAACATTAAGGGCAAATTACTGTAACAACTTGGCAAGCATATAGTTCCTCTGTGGAAATAGGTAATTCAGGACTTTCTGATTATCATCCTTAAGTAAAAAGCACTTTTTATTCCAATGACTGGTCATCTTAGACTTCCATCATCTGGGTCTTACAATATATTTACAGTCACATTTGTACTATCGTTTTTTCTGGAGTGATAATGACACAGGACATACTGTAGATGGATCACCACATTAAACTCTATCCTTATCAATACAAAATAAAGTCAGCCTAAAACATCATGGCAGCTCAAGAGGCCTTGGCTAGTGCTTTACAATCCACATCATAGAATGCTGGTTGTGGTGGAATTTGGTATGCCATAGTGGATTTTACTGAGAGGTTTAACCAAAGCTAAATCGCACCTGAGCTCTGTGATGCATGCCTACCTAATATGATGGATTATGATAAGGTCAGGCTGGGCTAAAGTCCAAGTATGGCCAAAAAATACTGCATGCTGAGCACTGATCAACACCTCACTTCAAGTGGTGGGACACCCAGACCAGGATGTGGTACAACTTTCTGCCAACCTAGTTTCACACTGTGCCAAATGTGGTTAGCACAATCTGGTCTGCTGGACACGTGTAAATCAACTTAGCAATGTGCCAAGGTTGCTCTTTGGGCTTGCTCTCAATAGGAGAGCTCAGGTTGTAGATAGTCAAACATGCTGTAAAAAACCGCTATAGCAATCAATATATTTTCATACTCTTCAAATTTGAATAAATCAAATATCCTACCTGTATGTGGGGATAACTGGAAATGTGCATGTCAGAGACATGATAATTATCATTCAGGACACTTCACAACGTAATATTACTTAAAGCAATATTATAAAATATATCCTACTGGAATACACCAATAGAACTACACTCTATGATTAGAAATATTACTTTTTCTTTGTCTCTCTATTTAAATAAAAAAAAAAAAAACCCTGATCCAGTAAATAAATATTCACACAAATTCAACTTCCTACTAGCTGAGTCACAAAAATGTCAATCAATTATTTTTAATTTGTGTAACAAAAAAAAAATTAAGTAGAACTTATTAAATGAATAAAAAAATATTTTAGATGATGCATTCATTCATCCATTACCTATACTGTTTATCATGTGTAGACAAGCCTGGAGTCTATCCCAGGGAACTTACAGTAGGGCACAAGGGGCAGTACACCTTGAATACAGTGCCAACCCCCTGCAATACAGAAACACACACACTTGCACACACATAATCCACTACAGGGAATCTGGAATCACCGATCAGCCTACATCAGATATCTTTGGACTTGGGGATGAAACCAGAGTTAGAATTAGGAATGAAAGAAATTAGAAAAGAATTAGGCTAATTGGCGTTTCCAAATTGCCCGTAGTGTATGAATGAGTGTGTGTGTGTGCCCTGCGATGGATTGGCACCCTATCCAGGGTGTATCCCGCCTCATGCCCTAAGTCTCCTGGGATAGGCTCCAGGCCGCCGCGACCCTGAATACAGGATAAAGCAGTATAGAAGATGAGTGAGAATTATACAAACTTGACTTCTAGTCAACAAATACAAAAGTAATACCTCAATATAAAACTGACCTATTTTTTTACGTTATTTTTTTACAGGCTAATGAGACATACATACTACATACATATATTTAATTTAAGGGTATTTGCGAAACACACATCACACAGTATACTGGCATGCGTAACTCTGCTAACAACTACGTCCGTGCTTTTAGGTGCACTCCAGTTCATCACTTCTGGAACTAAATCACCCACAAGCTGTCACATCTCCTGCTGTGCCACTCTCCTTCATGCGAGTCCTCGTCCTCAACATAATATCTCTGCTCTTACTGCTCTAGCAGTCACCAAGATCTTTTTTTTTTATTACTGCACTGTAAATTTAGAAATGAATTTACCATATTACACTCACTGGTTCTTATTAAGTGAATAAACCCTTACACAAGATACAAAGTGAACAATTTGATGGTTCATTTAGATTCATTTGTATTTTTTACACCAGTTGAGGATTTAATGCCCACAAACCCTGGAGTGTATTATTTAAATAAATCACACACAGCATATAACGTACAGTGTACTCATGCACAAAAGAAATTTCTCCTAATTTCTTTCTTAAATATCTGAAATAGCATTTACCCACCTCTGACTAGCCCTTAAAAAGAGCTTTAAAAATTGCTTCGGTTATTTTTAGAATGGCTTCTCAACAGCTTGTACTATTCATGTTGTTTTGCCCGATCAAACTGTAGTGCTCTGTGCTATATTGCTTTGCTTAATCAGCATTTATGGGGACTCTCAACCATCTACTGTGACCAATCACATTGTCTCACATTGTGTCAGCCAGTTGATCAGTTAAAGTTTGACGAACACAATGTTTTTTGAAGCGTGGAAATGGCAAGCCTCCTCCTGTCGATGCCAGAAAAATATTTTGAACACAAAGTTCAAGAGAAAAAAAAAAAATGGAGCCCCTCTGGTGACTTGGGGGAAAAATGTTCTGTGGACATGACGAACTAAGGCATGGGAACGAAATATTATGTGGTGGCCATGACTTGAGAACATGTGGTAATGAGGTCAATCATGTTCCAGATGTGACAGGATGATTATTGTATTGGAGTTATGCTCCAGTGTGCCAGTGAGTAAATAAATGTAATCAATCTATACGAAAGTTACAAATAAAATCTATTTAATTTTGGATTTAAAGGCTATGAGGTTTATAAGTTACAACCACAACATATTATCTTTTGACCACATGTTATACTATTTTGTTCTCACACCTAGTAAGTAATGGCTACAACATTGTATCTTATTCCCAGTGTTGGCGGATGTTACTTTTTAAAGTAACTAATTACATTACAAAATGACTGTCTTCAAAAAGTAATGAATCAGTTACATTACTGCATTACTTTCTAATAAAAGTAACTAGTTGGAGTACTTTTCCATTGCAGAAAATGAAAACATCTTTGTGATTCCTCATGCATGTTGTTTTACTCAAGACCTTTAGAATTATTCTACCATTATCACATCACTCAGCGATGTTTGGCCCATAATCTAACTTAATTAACTACTAATACCCATATTTCACCAACACGGTTTCGCACAGTGGTTCATCATGATTCACTGCGATTTTTGCTGCTGTGATTAGGTTTCCATCTTTATGCGTGTCAATCCTCGCATAGTCAAACCGCATAGGTGAGATAGGGGTATAACAGCAGGAATAACAGAGGGGGGAGGGTTATCGGGGGCGGGACTTGTAGGATGACTTTCTCTTTCACACACACACACACACAAACACACACACACGCATACACACACACACACACACACAAACACACCTACACACACACAACACACACACACACAAACACACACACACGCATACACACACACACGCACACACACACACACACACACACACACGCACACACACGCACACACACGCACACACACGCACACGTACACACACACACACACACGCACACGTACACACACACACACACACGCACACACAGCGGAGTCTAGGTTATGAATATAATTTTTTATTATTATAGGGCTTGCCAGGTGGTGATTCAATTGATAGTTTTTATTTTTACTGATATTCACATTCAAATTCAAATTTTATTCGTTACATACATGGTCATACAAAGTATGATATGAAGTGAAATGCTTATACAACATCTGTTGAACTTAATAATACAAAATAAAGTTCAAAAGAAAGATTAGAATTAGTTTACATAATATACAGGCAAGAAGAATGAAAATAAAACAGTAGAATAAGATAGAAATATAAAGAAATGAAAGAATATATAATAAAAATAGAAAAATATATATAGTAAAATTAAATATAATAGAAATGTAATGTAGTGCACTGTGTGGAACCGTGTACAATTATTGGCAAGATAATGTGCAAGGTTGCTGTTTAAGTTCAGTGTGCAAAAATGTGCAAGAGTGCAAATGTTCCATACGTGAACGTATGTGTGTGTTCTAGTAAAAAGTAAAGGACCTCAGTCCTGAGGTGTGCAAAAATGTGCAAGCATGTGAGTGTTATGTCCTATGTGGTGTTTTGATTGAGAGCTTGTATAGCCTGTGGCTAACAGTGTTGGCCTTCAGGGAGCGGAAGCGCTTTACTGACCCCAACAGAGAGAACAGTCCATTGTTGGGATGGCGGAGGTCTTTCACTATCTTCCTGGCCTTGGTCCAGCACTGCTTGTTGTAGATCGATTGAAGGTCAGAGAGTTTGGTGCAGATAATGCGTTCAGTTGATCGAACCACCTTCTGTAGGGCTCGTCTGTCGTGCATGGTGCTGTTCCCGAACCAGGTTGAGATGTTTCCTGTCAGAATGCTCTCTATGGTGCTGGACCATGGATGTGACCATGACAGGTCCTGCGTGATGTGAACACCGAGGTATTGGAAGCTGTTCACTCTCTTCACTGGGCTCTTGATAGCATGGGTCTGGTACTTCCACTCCTGCTTAGTACTAAAGTCCACTATCAACTCCTTTGTCTTTCTGACATTCAGGAGGAGATTGTTCCTCTTTCACCAGTTCTCCAGATTTCCAACCTCCTCCAGGTAGGCCGTCTCATCGTTGTCAGTGATCAGGCCCAACACGACAGTGTCGTCAGCTTAATGATGGTGGTGGAGTTTGTAGAGGCCACGCAGTCATAGTTGTACAAAGAGTACAGCAGGGGGCTCAGAACACAACCCTGGGGGGCTCCAGTGCTGAGAGTGAGGGAGGCTGAGGCATGACTGTCCATCCTTACTGCCTGTGGTCTGCCAGTTAGGAAGTTGGAGATCCACTGACACAGAGATGAGTCCCAGGTGCTCTAGCTTGGTGGTGAGTGTGGAGGGAATTATGGTATTAAATGCTGAGCTGTAGTCAACAAAGAGCATTTTAACACAATTCCCCTTCTGAGTGTCCAGGTGAGTGAGTGATTTGTGGAGGAGATGAGAGATGACATCATCTTTAGAGCGGTCCGGGCGGTATGCAAACTGCAATACACTACTGAGGTGAGGGCTACAGTGCAATAGTCATTGAGGGAAGCAGGATGAGGTTTCTTTGGAACAGGAACAATGATGGACTCCTTAAAGCAAGTGGGGATCATGGACTGAGAAAAAGAGAGGTTGAATATCTCGGTGAACATAGGTGCTAGCTGGTCTGCACAGGCTCCGAGGACTCGGCCTGAGATGCCGTCTGTGTCTTCCTGTCTGCAGCCGTTGGCGCCGCAAGTGATGCTAATGCTTTAGCTGCAGCCTCGAAGTGAGCATAGAATGTGTTCAGCTTGTCTGCCAGAGTCATGTCCGCGTTCATCATACCAGATGTTGGTGCTTTATAGTCCATTATTGACCTTAGTCCCTGCCACAGGCTCCAAGAGTCACTCTGTTGGAGCTGAGTGTAGCGTTGCTTCACCTCTTTCACCGCCTTCTGGACGTTGTATGATGCAGTAATATGTCATTAGCATCATGCTCAGTAGAGTGTTACTTTATCCTGGAAAGCATTAATTCACATCTTCTTAACGGGTGTTGTGCAAAGGCACAAAATTTGTCATGTGATTAATTATTGTGACATGTATTTGTGTCAAATTTAAGCAGAAGTATTCTGATTGTGCATTTTGTCTTCCCGCTATTGTGCCTTATAGGAAATGCTCTTTGAAAAGTGTTATTGGGTATAACATACCGTTAAAATGACTCTGGTGATGTTCATTCTGGATAGGTAGATTGTTTGGTTTTATATTTGTTCATGTGAACAAACCATTGGCTGGGAATTGTGGAAGACATTGCTTTGGCCTAGTTTTTAATTGGACAAGGATATCTATATGAGACTCCTAATAAAGAAGATTTTATCTGGATTCAATCAGAATACCCTCAGAAAAAGAAAAAAGGTTAGTTTTTTACCCAGAGTAAAAAAATGTTGGCAAATGGCCACCCATGGTTCAGATCATGATATTTACAATTTAATTTTTGAACCCAGGCACTGGTCTGCTGCTTTAACCCCATCAATAAAGAACCTTGACAGATTTGCTCAGCGCCATTTGAGTCATATAGGGTGTTGACTAGGCGTGTTACCCAGTCTCATTGAGGAACGTTTTCCTTTGAAGCCTGAAGCAAATAACATTTAGCTAGAGAGGACAAGGTCAACTTCCAATTAATGAGCTGACTTAAAAAAAAGAAAACCTATAACCAGCTGTTTTCAGCTTGTCTGAGACTCACCATGGCCAAATCTGAGTATTACTGTAATAAATGTAAGCATGACATCTATGCCTTCTCTGGTTACATTCACTATACAAGCGACATAGTTCAATTACAAGTGATTTTTATCTGATTTAAAAAGGTATGTATGTGTATTGTCTATAGATATGACCACTTATTGGGATTTTGTTATGTCAAGCAGTTTGTTGGCTGTATTTTTGAGGTTCAGAAGAAGAAAAAAGCCAGATACCTTGCTTTAACTGTTTTAGCAGCTATTGCTCGCACGGCTGTAAAATTCTGTTAGTTAAGAAGACACTTCATGCACAGAGGCATAAAGTTACAAGAATTCTGCCCCTCTTTGCTGTTTGCTTTTCTTTAAAAAAATATACAGTGGCACTATAGTGACTGAAACCCTTTTATACTTTCAGGTACCTTATTTGTGTAAAAGCAATTATATACACTCACCAGCGATTTTGTAAGATACCCCTGTCTAACTGCTCATTAATGCATTCTGTAATCAACTACTCACAATGTTTCAGTAGTGCAATAAATAAAATCATGCACAATTATTTTAAGAGGTCTATAGTAATGTTATTATGAAAAACTGGATAGTGATAAAATATGATCAGCCATGCAAACCATCTATGATAACATAGCAACACTGCAGATGGCTTCAGTTTTTTTTTATTTTTATTGTTGTTGTTTTTTTCAATTACAAACTGTTGTTGCATACTGCTTTAAAACATGCTGCTTGAGGCTAGCTACTAAATTGGTTCAGATTAGACATTTATAAAGTTAATGTTGTGACAGTAAGATAGATCAATCACCAAGGCAGCCCAAGGTCGGATGGCTCTCCTGCCTTGCATGAGTGCTCCACAGCACAGAAGAGGGTAAAATCAAAGCTGAACATGGGAAAAATTTCATACAGCCTGACCATAAAGCAGTTTTGTTCTATGTTTTATGATGGCCAGCAGGCTTTATCTCACATCAAAATACATTTCACCACACAGATTCCATAGCTTAAGGTGGTAATCAATGAAACATACAGAAATCAGTAAAACATGGATGTGGAGGCCAAAAAAGAACAGCTGGAACAAAAGTTGAGGTATATTACAAACTACAAACTACAAAATGGATTTTTGTAAGTTGGCCACAAATAGTACATCCACTGGTGTGTTCATGTTCTTAATGACTAGATGAATATATTTTATACAGTTCATGGTAATATCAACATTGCGATACTATGCTATTTATTTTGTAGACAGTTCTCAGGGTAATTTGTATCTATTGATTTCTGTTTCAAGACCAATGGTCATATAAAACTAGGCCGGAGTATGGGACTACAATAGAACAGTGGTACAAAAAGAAGTATTGAAAACCATGAACCATGAAATACATATTTGGATATGTTAGTTAAAGTAGGCATTATATATTATAATTATATGGCCTACTACTACAATACAGTGGAATCTGTTGTCCAGATCATGACCTATCCCTAGTTTGTTAACAGGAAAACACATCAATAATTTGAGCATTTTTTGTAATTTTGAACAATTATAGATACAGAGAGAACCATGGGATTAAATTCCAAATATTTATAATCTGAAGCCAAAATTATAACCAATTAGAATGATACTAGCCTATTATACAGTAGGTGTCTGTGAGCTTATGCATATGAAGCAGAGCAGTTAGCGCTGTCCTCCTAGTGTAATATTGCATAAGCAGCAATTTGAAATGCAGCCGATGATTCGCATGTGTCTCAGAGGAAATATGATAGCTCTTATGCAGTGAAGTATCTACTCAGTTGGATGTGGCAATGACCAAATTAGGAGAACATTGAATACAAAAACTATCATTCTCTAGTTAAACAGTTTGTACAATTTTACACTGGTATCTGTAAGACTGGTGCCTATTTAATAGCTTAATTAGCCAAATCTTAGACAATATATCTTGGCTAGAATGTGTAAATGCAAAAACTGAATAAACAAATAAAAAATATATAGTTTTTGAAAAAAATAATACTATAAAGATAAGTATGCAACATTAGGCAAAGTCAATATTTACCATGACATTCCTTTGCCTTTACAATACATTTCATCAGTGGTCTTAAAATGTATACACTTATATGAGTGTGACAGGTTTTCTGAAGATATGGACTGTCACACACTTGCTTCTGATTGTGCAGGACATCTGTGACAGCCAGCATAAATTTTGTTTCCTTAATTATTTTGCTTTATCTAGTGACATAGTTATTCATTTCTGTTAGCAATATACATTTTTACAATTTATTGATTTATTGATTTATTTCTGTAATGGCCTAATAATGCAGGTCATAAATATAAAATCAGTATTTAAACCCCAAGCCCCCCTGCACACAGTATTGTACGTTCCTATGTTGACACTTAAAGTTAATTCACTTTATTGATTAATTATCGTCTGGCTCACGGATTACATTTTTGAAAAAGTAACTAAGTAACTGAGTACTTGAGTGGCAGACCTAACACATTAGATTACTCGTTACTTCAAAAAAGTAATCCGAGTACTCTAACACGTTACTTTGTAACCCCCAACACTGGCCCTTAGCATAACTTTTTGTAGGAATGTATGTCATGGACATTTCCATTAATTCAAATAGTTTAAAAAAGGATGAATTATCTAAAAGATGCTATATTTTTTCTGTTAAAAATAACAGGGACATTGTAAAGTCCCACTGCTGCTTATAATTAGTATGGTTCATTTGACAAATTATGAAATAAAGGAAATATAATAATGATGTAATTACTGTAATGTTAGTGTGCCATGAGTACTGGATAACTGATCATAATGTGGTATAATTTAATTTTCTTATAGAACAATCTTGATATCAGTATTAAGCTGGTGTACCTGTTAGAATGTGTATGCCAAAAATGATTCTCTTTTTCTGTGCCCAATTATATAATCTAAAATATAAGGGGTGTATTGAAAGTGATGTAACATTTGGGCACTTTTGACTCAACTGACATGGGTTGTATAATTCTTGAGTAATTTATACTCAACATTGTCTCGATCACAAGCAATGCATTTACAAAATCACTGAACACAACATTGGTATTCTCTTTGAAAATCTGCTTCATCACAGTTGATGGTCTCCAAGGGGTGAGAAAGAGAGAGAGGTTGACAGGGTTTTTTTCACTTATTTGCCTGCTAACACAAAATAAGCTAAACCAGGCTAAATAGCTAACAGCACAATTAAGCACTAGAAATGAGCATTGACCGCCAGAGACCATTCATGTAAAACCTGACCAAAATCATTAAAAAATGTGTCCCTGGTCTCCTGCTGCACTTCTCCTGAATGGAAGACAAAACATATTGTGGGAAACCATTAACTTTGACAAAGAGGAATTTTAGAGAGGATTCGAGAGTTCAGTGATGGCGCATCACCACTTGTGATAGAAACTGTGTTAAGTAGTACCTTTGTATAGAGGGAGAGTTACTCTCCTAACCTATCTCACTTAATACAATAAAAAGTTATGCCCTCTTTTGCGATTACTTTACAGCCCTCATGTAATATTAATATTTGATAAAAGTAATTTCAGGAATAGCATACTCTATGGTGATATTTGTATTGCTCAGGACTTTCCCAACACCTTTACTATTAAAAAGACAAGTTTGCTGGATCACTTTTTATTAGTTAATTTACCCATTAAATTATATTATAGTACAATTGTGAAATTATTACAGTAAAAAAATAGAGAACCTGGGGAAAAACATGAGTGGTGGCAGGTAAGCAAATAAATTTCAACCCTTGAAAAATCCAACAAAATTTTAGCAAGAGCTACTAAACTGGCTCTCATAGGTGTTATAAGAAATTATTAAACTGCTAACCACTCTCTCAACAATCTCCCCACTCAAGCTAAGCTTAATGATTTGTAACCATAAACCATATTGGCCCATGTCATTTCTAAAAAAAAAAAAAAATCAGCAAATTTAAAGAGATTTAATCTAACACAGTAGGTCAAACTTCTATTTTAAAATGTGCAATTTATTGTTAATATGCAGGAATTGATTGGTTTTCCATGGCCATAAGCTTACATATGTGAAATGTTACTCACAGTATTGACAAAGCACTTGAGATTTGTGTCTGCTTGCTGTTTATTGCTCTCTGAACTCAATATCATGATCTCTATATCCATTTCTACTGTCTAACCACAATAACCCATTTAATTACGAACAAAGCCATAGCTTCTAGTAATTCATAGTTGGGTGATTCTTATTTGTATATTTCTTTATATTTACATTGATAGACATCTAATTAAACATTATCTTTTGAAATTATGGGTATATTCCTATTAAAGCAACAGTTTTGCTGACCAGAGTATAAGGTATTTATTTGAATGTCATAGTAAATCTTATTAGTTAGTTTTAATAAATGACAAAGGTTTAGAAGAAAAATTACATCAATGTACAACTAACAATTTCACGCATACCAGCTGAACATTTACTAAAGCCTTACCCTGACAACTCTGTTGTATTAGAAACCTTCCAGGCAATTAATCCAATTAAACTAAAACAAAATGTTAAACGCATTGCTGATAGCAACAGTTTGTTTTGACTTAACTAATATGGCCGCCAGGCTTTACCCTTGGTATAAGACGCGCATAACTAAAATAATGTGACGTCATCTCTTGCTTTTATAACGGAGCTCTATAGTACTGTAGCTCAGTGACTAACATTTAGTTTAGTAGAATACTAATGTCTTAGTACAGAACCCTGGAGGGCGAGTGACCAGCACAGTTTGTAATTCACAAACACCTATACACACCCACTGAACCTAGTAATTAACATATTAGTTAAATCAGCTGTGCTTGAGAAGAAGAAGCACCAAACTGTGTTGGACACTGGCCCTCCAGGACTGGATTTGGACACCCCTGTCTTAGTATGTAGTTATCTGTTTACTTGTTTGTTTTGCAGCTAAGTATGTAGCTGTTTAGTAGCTTTCAGCCAGACGTTCAAAAATATGCATGATTTAGATTGTTAATCCTGATTCTAACTTGGTAGCCGGTAGCTACAGTAAATATTAAAAGATATATCAGATTAAATATACTAAAGGTCAGGTTCCTTTGACATTTGGGCATTTACAGTAACTATGTGTCATGATTATTGCATTGACCTTCTGGACATAGAGGTATTACTGTGCAAAATGTTATTTGTCACATACTGTATATAATTCACTGTGTTATATGTGTGTATGTGTGAGAACCCTTATTTTGATATGTGTGTGTCCTGAAACTCAAATACTGTATAAATCTTATAATTTTAGATTTCATTTTAGATATTGCCAATAAAATAAAGAAACAAAAAGCTTTATGAAAATATGTTCAGACTGTGGGTAATATAAAGAAATTCATCATCTATTACTGATGATATGTGGTTTTTTTTTCATATGAATCAATGTGTCTCTGTGTTTCTCTGAAACTCTGAAATTACTTGCTGCAGGACAATATTGATATTGCAAAATTAATGTGAACTGATGTAGTACTACATAAAGTCTCATTAAAAGTTAGTAGCAATGTATTTTTATTCATTAGATTGTGATATGACAAAATGGAATAGTGAACATGCCATCAGCTTTGATAAGCCTCTGGCTTTTTTTTGCTATGATAATTAAACTTCCAATGTGATGTGAGCATTTTAAATGCACCAACAAAGCAAAAGGCAAATTCAAAATGTCACTGTTGCTAGATGAAAGTGGAAAAAAAGAGACAACCCACCCTCTAAAATGGGATTGTGATTGACAGCACTGAACAAACTCTTGGGCGAGTCATGCATTGTTACCTTAGTCATAAGTTACTTTACAAAGAAAGACACATGAAAAACATGGTATAATGTCTCTCTAATTTTCTCAGTATATTTGAGACTATCCTGAAACAAATTTCTCCATAGCCATACAGTACACACATATGAATTTAGAAGCAGGAAGTGCAAGTGTACTGAACATACTACTGCTAGTTGACTTCTCATTTTAAATAAGGATTTTTTTTCTCTTGCATATTTTTCAAAAATAAAACCACCATTATATTTTAACAGCATGATAGATTTTTAAATATGTTGTGCCCTTGTAAATAAAGGTAAAGAAATATTACAAATATTCATTGCAAGTGTTTGCTGCACAAAAATGCAATCAGATTTAAAATGTATATTCCTGCCATGTTTATGGATTATGAGATTTGATCATACTTTTACACCTAAATTTCACTAAAGAAGGGAATAGAATATTCATGCTTTCTTCTGTAAATGACCATGTCTTGCTTGCAGTATAACAGCAGGAACACAACTTTATCTATTATCTTTATCTATTGTCTGCCATGACAAAAAGCTAAAACATCTCTCTAGGAAATGCCCCCC
>QMIH01000663.1:72871-97318 GCA_003987875.1 Clarias batrachus | reverse complement strand
TAGGGGTACCATCATTTTTGTCCAGGCCTGTTCCATGAGTTCATTTTTTTTTTTTTATAATTCTGTTGAAGCATGGTTGAAAAGCAATGTCTGACTTTCATTGGTTAACATTCATAGAATTCTTATTTATTATTACTTTTGTCAGATTAAAGTTATTTCTGTGACCATTGTGAGTTTTTCTTTCATTGACCGAAGGGTACCAACAATTATGTCCACGTGTGTATATATACTGTAAATATTGTATTACAGTAATGTGAACTTAATTCATCTGGTACACTATATGGCCAAAGATACGTCTCACATCCACGTGTAGGTCACTTTATTTCTTCCGTTCCAACCATGTCTTTATAGAGTTCCCTTTTGAACGGGGGCATTGTTATGCTGGAACAGGTTTAAGCTTCTTAGCTTCAGTGAAGGGAAATCCCTTATGTGGTACCATATTGAAACATTGTAGTCAATCATATCCTTTGTGGCATATAATAATAAAAAAAAAAGGCACATGTTGGCGTCATGGCCTGGTGTCACTATACTTTTGGTAATATAGTATATTATTGGTTTCTATGAAGATGGTGTAAATACTATAGGAAGAAAAATATACTAAAAAACAATTCCAAGCAGGAAATGAGTAAAGTGCTATCGTTTTGTTGGCTTACAATTTTCAACAAAAGTACCACTTAGTAAATTCATATTTCTTGATAACTTCGTTAATAACTTAACTGAAACCTGAATTAATTTATTATTGTTACTCAGTTAGTCATTTAACCATTATCATTCCAAACAACAGTTTTAAGATTTTCACGTGCATGGTTATGGTTACATTTGGACCTAAGTGCTTGACAAAAATATTTACTGTTAATAGTTAATGCTTTCGTGAGAAGTGAGAAGAGTGAGAAGAGTAGAGTGAAATAAGAGACTTCAGCTTAGCTATACGGTCAGTGTATGTGTGTGACTGAAGGTAGAAGAAATTGATTTCACCTACAGCAGAGTGCACCAGCCAGCTCTAGCTGCTAAAGCTGTCATTGATATATATGGCTTATTTTTTATGTAATGTAAAAAAAAAAGAAAAATGAAGCATATGTTTGGCAGTAGCTTAAATGTTTTGGAATAATATACAAATTTATATAAAACACACAGCCATGTCAATTCAGCACTTTTTAATCACCATTAATCAGCCATTGTGTTAAAAAGGGTTATATGGTATGACTGTGATTTCCATCCATCTATCCATCGATGCCCCCTATCAAGTGATAGCTGGCCACAATGATTTTATACTAGTGGTCATTGCTGTAGCAGAAGCTCTGTTGCTGTTTAACAATCGATTGTTACCATACATTACATGTGTTGAGCCACTTAGCTTGTCTACTCTATACAGTATCTAGGCTCTGGGTCAGGTTTGTGGACCTGCTTGCTCAGACACCAGTCTCTTTGCTGGAAAATCACACCCACAACATGCTGCCACTCGCATGCCTCACATCAGGGGTCATTTTTCCTTCATATACTGTGTCAACATTAACTACTGTGACAGCAGGCCTACTGCCAGAGTGTCCACACTCCTCGCTCAAGTGGGACAGTGCACATTTAACACCATGGCCAACACCACAGCACACAGACAGGGGGTGGGGTTGTGTAGTCATCTTCAGTGAATTCCAGCTCACTGTCCTGCTGCCATTGCCTGGCTACAAATAGACCGCCAGAACACTAGTAGGGTTTGCCACATACTGTATGCATAGTATGCACAAGATGCTCTGATAGCTTACTGTACATCTTTCATGGTATAGCAGATGAAAAAATCTATGAGCTGTTAAAAAGAGTGATTCTAGAATGCTGTGGTCTCACCATCAGTCAAGCGGCCACAGCACTCCATCTCTGGACTTACCGTCCTGACAAGCCCTCTGAGTCACAGTTTGACATTATGTTTGCATGAAGTGATGGACCACCATGAAGGTGGTCATGGATCAATCTATGGGGTCTAAGGGCTGTTGGCATGTGGGAATGTGCGGTCACGACCTTGACCCTTAATAATAATATTAATAAACTTATTATTATTATTATTATTATTATTATTATATTAATGCATTTTTATTTTACCTTTTTCCTGCATCAAGGTTAACAACCAGACAGAGGGGAAGGGTTTGAGAGAAGCACGTCTCTGCCTTGTCTCCTTACTTGATCCAGTAAAAAAAAAGTGCTTCTCCAAAGTGAATAAATAAATTTATGTGAGAAAAATTATACTGAGAAAAGTGAAATATGAGCCATCACACATGCCATCTTATTCCCTCAGGCCCCATACAAGCCTTTGAAGAGCATTAAAGGATGATGTCACTTTAAAGGCAATAATCTGAAAGGGGCTGAAGTTTCATATCGACAGATCAGCGTGTCAAAGCTAAGTTTCCCTTCATTCAGAATAATAAAATGCTTCCTAAACATGCCAATTCAGATTCTTGTTCAAGCTGTTTTAATATCAAAAGATCTCCATCAGCAGTAGGGCACTGTATATGATAACTAATATTTAGTTAATTATAAAAAAAATATATAATTAATTAATTATCCTCTTTGATTATTAATGCATAACACCTTGCTGTTCAAGGAGAAGTGGAAACTCTGTGCACAATAACGTGCATTCAATTTTGTGGAATCTGTTTGGGGAAGACCCACATATTTGTGTGATGGTCAGGGGTTCGCATACAGTAAGACAGCAAAAGTCTCATCCCTCATTTCTTTATATTGAATACATTTATGTAGATTAACAAATGCTTTAACATAACAGGCTACAAAGTGACTAAAGATACAATTTAATAAATAAATAAACTGGTATATTATAACATCCTTAGTGGCAATGCCATTTTCCCTCTCATCTGTTCCAAACACTTAACATCCACTATCACCCATATACTACTCATCATCTGCCTGATCATCTGTCATCATTTGCACCTATTTCTCACTGGTTCACTCCTTAAGTTAAATTTTTTTTATGCTTGAATGATTCCTAGGCCACTGTGTTCACTAGTCTAACTAACAAAATAATTCCTCTGAAACTGGTCAGGTACAAGACTGAACTTAAAATCAGAGCCAAAAACTGATGAAAGAAAGATGAAAGGAATGACTGCCAAAAATTTAGAACTGTTCCTTAACTTTACATTAAAAATAGAATTAAGTCTGGCTTTTTGGGAGCAAATCATGAAGAAGTTTGGAACCTTGGATTGCAAGCATAGTTCGTTCAGGAAGAATGCCTATATATCAAATCACGCTTATATCAAAGCGAATTTCCCTTTAAGAAATAATGGAGACTCTGATGATTCATGCCATAACACAAACATATTCATATAAAAATAATTAATACAAAATATAAAGAAAAATTCAAAAGAATGATGACTGGTGTTAGACAATAGAAGGACCAGGAGTAGGGGAGCTACTGTATAGGACAACTTTCACACATACAGCACACACACACACACACATACAGCACACACACACACACACACACACACACACACACAAACACACAGTCACTACTCTAAACAGATTAATCTCCCGTACTACTACAGCCTATTTTATTATTTTTTTCTTTCTCTTGTTGTTGCAATGAGGGGAAGTGTTACTAAAGAACAGTCACTATGCTACAACAGGACACACACATAAAAAGCTTTCTGCATGCACAAATAGTCACAATGTTATAGTAAACCGTACTCGAGTGCAGGGAGGGTTGGTGACTGAGCAGAACAGTTGTTCTGGAGAATTAGGAATTAAAGCACAGCATTATAGGAAATGTGAAGGGGAATTACAATGACTAAGGAGAACATATAAGCATGATACAGGACACAATGTGTTGACTAGTTCTTGTGTGAAAATAGTTTAGGCTTCCAGAAACACCATTTCACAATTTGAGTCTTGGAATATGTCCGTGCCATCAGGGAAGAAAAAACTCCATTGATGGGATAACCTGGTCATTCAGTCTATTCAGGTCGTCAGCCGACTTCATTTTATTGCCAAATAATGTTGCTGAGCCTAGACCTGACCAACTGAAGCAACCCCAAATAATAATGAATCACAAATATTTTAACATTATTTAATGCTAAATTATAATTTAGTAGAATTTAAACATTGTTTATACAGAAAATCTGAGAAATTTATATTCTTTATTAAACATGTCATTTTCTGACTTATATATAATTCATTCAGCAAAACTGCAAATAGATTGCCCATTAAAATCATTGTCGCTCAGTGCACTGTAATTCTTGCCTGAGTGTAGAAGGGCTTTATTAGCACCATCCTCTTATCCAAATAGTTGTGTGTTTTAGGTTATTTTAAATGAGATGCATCAAGTCAGCTTTAGATGCAACTTTTTCAGAAGGAATGGTAATCTTATGCAAACCCTTTTTAAAACAAAGTAAAGCATAACAATGAAAATACTGACGGCATGACAGGTGACCTAACTTCAGTCATTTACTTTGAGGGTTTGCCTCATGCTGTGAATGGCCAGCTTTGTCATGTGCACTGCTAAGTACAAGAGGTTCAATAAATAAAAAGAGGGATCATTAAAACTGTTTAAGTGCCTTTAAAAAATATGTATATTCCTGGATATGGGAGTAAATAAAAAAAGTTGTAAATAAAAAAGCAGTAAAAAAACAACAATAACAAAACCAATCAATCAATCAATCAATCAATCAATCAACATGTAGTTCGCATGAGATCTGGAATTAATTTTGTGCGCTATTTATCATTATCAAGAAAAACATAATATTAATATTAGCCAACATAACAATCATTTTAAAGTAATCAACATACAATCTAATCAATAAACCATTACATGGCCTATTAATGTGCAAATAATCTGCCAAATCTTTGCATATTTAAGAATAAATCAATCAAATCAAATTTATTCGCATGTTATATAGTATTATATATTTATTATTATATATTTTTTATTTTATTACAGGAGTGTGGAATTTTCACAGTAACAGGAACAGGTATCCATGATGTTTACGTTTCCAGGGTAACTCACAAAGGAATAGATGTCTTCATTGATGATGTTACACAATACACAATATTCTGAGTGGAGAAAAAGAATGTTCGAACCTCCTTAAAATGTACAACGCGATGTCCTAATGACTCAGAGAAGAGAAAAATAAGATCACAACCTAGATAAGGAATGGATAAGTTTTCTTAACTGACATAAGCTGAACAGGGAGCAGGGTGCCTGGAAAACTGTTTAAGTACACAGAGAAGTGGAACACAGCCCTACGTTTGTTATGCCGCGCATGCCTTCTCTGGCATTGGTACATCCACCTGGGCAAGAGCAGGCAATCAGTGTAAATGCTTGACACCTGGCCGCACCTGTTTAAAAGAACTCTGAACGCTTTAATTGTGTGTGAACATAGCTTTGTGCCAAACTATAGAGCAGCACAGCACTGCTCTGGTTTCTAATAATATATTAAGAGAAAGATTATATTAAGTGATACTTTGAGCTAGAAGTACACTGAATGAGGAATCGTTTTGGGAAAAATTGTATTGCAGGAAAGATTATATTGAGTATGTAGTTTACATTGAGAGCATGGAAGAGAAGGCACTTTCGAGTCAAACTGGGACTTGTGATGAAAATTCTCATTTATGATGGTGTAAAACTGATCAACATTAGCTGTATAAGTTCTGAGGAAACTTTGTATCATGATGGTGTAACAGTGGATTATATAGAGGAAAAAAAGCTAGTTGTTAATCTCATTACTGTTTTCTGAATAATCAAAACTAAGTGTTTACATGCTGAACCCCCATTACAACTTTTCCACATTAATTCATGTTTATTAACAATATATTTTAATAATTATATAATGTTGAGATAAGATATAATAACTCATAAATTTTTCATTTATTTTGTGTGTGTGTGTGTGTGTGTGTGTTGAAAGAAAACCAGAGAAGTTCTGTTGGAACATTCGGGGGAACATGTAAAACTCCTGTAATCACTACCCAGAATTGGACCCAAAGTCCTGAATCACCAAGGTAGCATTTTTCACAGTGTTACATTGCACCTGTGAATATTAGATTTCTTCCTAATTACTTTCATTTTGAATAATAATAAAGAAATGCACACACTGTTGTAATCTCCTAATCAACCGATCAAGTCCTGCAGGGATACAACATTTCCAACTAACTTTGATGTGAAGTATTTCAGTATTCCCTGCTTCAGCAGCTGGCCTTGGTCCAACAAAACTTTCTGACAGGCTTTCAAAAACAGGTCTGTCTCCCTGTGGGTGCCCTTTTGTGTAAGGTTATATGTTATCCATGAAAAAATGTCAGCTAAGGTGCAGGAAGAAAATAATGCTCTTGAAACTGACAAAGACACTTATAGATCACAGCTTTAATCTGAAGAAGAGAAAAGGGACAAAGGGAAGTTTTATTTTATGGATCAAGGGCTCCAGACTTCAGTCCTAGGGCGACATATTGAATGGCACATGAATGCAAGGCTGAGGAACTTGGCCTCATGAAAAAGTGAATGGAATTTTATAAGCAAAATATTGTATTTGATATGATTTCATAACAATGCTATCCATTCGCATGATTCATACTTTTAATGAAATGCAAGTTCAACTGATAACTGTTTTGTTATTTATGGACTGAAGTCATCTTGTCGATTCATTAGTTTAATGTAATGGGGTGAAATACGCAACTTACTTATTTTCACAGGTGCACTGCAAGCCATTCTGCAAGAGATCATTGTTGTCACCGACCATTTTAAGAAACTGCTGTGTTCATCTTTTGCTATGCACAGTATATCATCCATGCTCTGTCCTCTTCATTAATTTAAAAGGAATACTACAGGATGTTGAGCATGGCATAGAGCAACAGATGGGCTACAGTCATGAAGTTGTAGAAAAAGTGACCTATCTGGTAATGGAACGTGGCAAGCTGACCAATGAGTGTGTGTGGAAGGTCTTTCAATTCAATCTGGCCCAATTTAGGGTTTGCCCACAAGAATATCACACTGACACAGTAATGTATTGGAAAAACATAACCACTGGCATTTTGTAAATAATTATTGAACATATCTATTTTTAAAACTAAAACATTTTCAAAAATATGTGCAAGTCTATGTATATAATGCTATAATTATTTTAATCAATTAAATAATTAGATTATTACACACATAATGTAACATGCACACAAACACAATTTATAAGGAGCCCTTATCTGCTCATTCATGCAAATCTAATCTAATTAGTTAATTAACATGCACCAGCAGCTCAAAACACAAAAACCATGTAAGCACAGGTCAGGAGTTGTCTAAGGCCAGGGGGATGGTGGTTGTTGCCAGACAGGGTGGCCTATGTATTTCAGGCTCTTAAACTCCTGTGATTCTAACAGTCTCTAGAGTTTGCAGAAAAATGGACTGAAAAGAAAAGAACTCTCAGTGAGCAATACTTCTCTGAGTGGAAACAGGCTGTTAATGAGTGAGGTCAGAGATGAATGGCCATACTGTTTCAAGCTGACAGGAAATCTACAGTAACATAATAACCACTCTTTACAGCAGAGCAGAAAAGAGTCTCTGTAAATACAATTTTAGAATGGCATTTCTAATAATTCCTAAAAAAAAAAAAGAGTTGCATCGCTTTAATGATTAATATTTTATCTGTCTGCCACTTCCACCCTTTCATGGACTCCATTCTTCTTGCATCAGGCAGAAGGTACTGTGCAACCACTACCAGACAACATTTTCTTCCCAGAGGTTGTTCATATACTTTGCTGCCTCTTATCACCCACCAACCCCTTCAAAATCTTCTATCATAGAACCATGACTGCACATTATAAAGCTGGTGTGGGACACTTTTTAAAATTATAAGACTCTTTTTACTAATATCTTTCATTCATCTTTCTCTTTTTGATGGTAAAAAGTTTAGACAATTGTTTAGACTAGTTTATTCTCATAATCTTATAATAAAAAAAATGCTGTTGCCCTGTTTAGTTAATATACACGGCCCTGCATATTCTTTGTCTTCTATTGTATTTGCTCTTCATTTTCACTGCTTCACACTGTTATATAACTGCAGTACTAGTACGGTACTAGTGTATTGTTTTGTGTTCAACTATGATCCTAGAAAACACTGTTTTTAATGTACTGTATATGAGCTATGTCATATATGTATATGTCAAAACCCACTTTCATTCAAGTCATTTTCATTTTCTTTCTATCACAGCTACTGTAGCTAACCAACAAACAGCTAGCTGTTCCCTGACTAACAATAGTAGCTGCTAGATAGGTTGCCTTGGCTGTATGGAGACATAACCTCACTTACTGTGTGAAAGTGATTCAATGTTATAGTGGAATAATATCCACATACAACCAAAATATTTATCTACGTTGCATGTACAGGATTATAATGCCAATTATGAAGCCAAAGGCGTTTTTTTTTTCCTGCACAGTAATACTGCTGTTAAAACTGCCTAATTAGATAACGCCAGGTGTATGTTTACGTTAAATATTACACACTAAATATTTCTGTTAGTTGGTCTATTTTGTAACATAAATTTAAAAATTTTTTTTAGGGTCCAAGCACTATAGGGTGCGCAGGACCCTCTTGTTTTCCTAAGGATTATTATTATTTTTTCACGCAAGTGTTTGCTGCATAGCTTATACACACTTGCATGTATGGACACGAAACCCTGTACAAATTTAGAGGTCATTGAGCCGAGCAACTTTCGCACTGCATGTCCTGGGCTCAACTGAGCAGGAAGTCAATTATTTTTGGTCGTTCGCAAAATGCACCCGATGGATTTTGATATATTAATTCACTCACTCATCTTCTATTACCGCTTTATATCTTCTATACTGCTATATATAGGGTCAGCGGAGGCCTGGAGCCTATCCCAGGAGGATTAGGGCACAAGGCAGGGTACACCCTGGACAGGAAGGTGCCAATCCATCGCAGGGCACAGACACATACACTCACTCACACACACACTTATTCACATACTACGGGCAATTTTGGGAACGACAATTAACCTAACCTACATATCTCTGGACTGTGGGAGGAAACCCACCAAGCAAGGAGAGAACAAGAAAACTCCCTAAACACAGAGACGGGACTCAAGCCTGGCCAGGAATCGAACCCGGGCCCTGTATGTGCAACCACTACACCACCGTGACACATATCTTGATATTCTCCTCCTAGGGAATTGAGTGCCACCAAACCAGGCCGACATTATCTAAAGACATTGAGGATGCAAAATTGTAGAGGGATTCAAACGTGTCAGCCGTAACGATGCCTTAAACTTATGCTGAAAAGTGGTTAATAATTTTCTGCGTTGCCTTTTAGTGACACCGTGACATCACGTTCAGTGACATGACAGTGTAATGCTTATTTTCCAGCATCTGAGGCCTAATCTACACATGTACCAATGACAAATGTTAATACTCACACATACATCTATCACACACACATACACACCCGCACGCAGAGACGAGCACACACAAACACACTTATATCACACACACATTACAAATGTTAACACTCTCGCACTCACACAGACACACACACACACACGCATGCATACACAAACACACTCATACACACATACACACGAACACACACACAAACACACTCATATATCACACACATACACACACATCACAAATGTTAAGCAGAATTTGGCCCACCACGTCAAAACTCTACACACAAGCTAATCAGACATACAGTAGACACTTGGAGATTAACAATTCACATCTTTGTCAAAATGAAACACTGCAATCAAAACTTAACACTCCTTTCTAAAAATGAAATACTTGCACCTCAACCATACACACAATGCCATTTAAATTACTCTTTTATATCACCAGCAACACACGGATGGGCTTTATATGAAAAACTCCAGTCTTTGTGTTTAAATTTTTTATTGTATTTTGTTCTTCTGTAAAAGCCAAAAGTAATTTCTTCAGTAATCAAACAATAGTTTTTACCACACACAAAGATTATTACAGAAATTTAGCAACAAAAAGWAAAAAAAAAAAAAAAGTCACATGTCGTGTGAGGTGTGTTTATGGATCCCGTCTTCTATTTGGGTCTGGCCACAATGGCTCATCGACATCACAGGTAATGTCCTCGCGGGCCAGGCATCAGGGAAAATATCGTCTTGTGTGCCGAATCCACCCTTGAATCGATCCCACCTCAATGTCTCTGCATGCCTCTTCCACTGCTTGCAGAGAGTCATGAGGACGTATGGTTGTCGATCATATACTTTCCACCGCCATGCTGAAAAGAGTTACTCAATTGCATTTAGAAAGGGACTGTAAGGGGGCAGATATAAAAGTGTGACCTGGTTATGGTTGTTGAACCAATCTTGGACCAGAGCTGCCCAGTGGAAACTGACATTATCCCAGATGATAACAAACCTGGACTGCTCTGGACTGTCCTGCACAACTGCATGTAGTGCATCTAGAAATGCAATTATCTGTTCTGTATTCTAGGGCCCTAGTGTGGCAAGGTGATGCAGGAGGCCTTGGACACTAATTGCACACAACGTGATATTTCCCCCACGCTGGCCAGGGACATTTACCACAGCCCTTTGTCCAACTATGTTCCGGCCTAGGCGCCTGCTTTTGGCCAGATTGAAGCCTGCCTCATCCACGTAGATGAACTCATGTGGCAGTTCAGCAGCATCAAAATCCAGAAATGTCTGTAAATATCGAATAGTGTTACTGAGAACACATACCTGTACAGTAACTACAATGTCTATATTTTCTCAAACATACGGGCTGGGTTGGGTCAGAATAAACAAAAACTACAAGCTACAGGCAGCAAAAACCCTCATTCCCACATCACAATATATAGTATGTAAAGTAAAGTGACACATATCTGCACATAATCATGGTGCACATCCTTGATTCTGACACTGTTCCTCTGAAATGGCTATGGAAGTATAATAGTGTCAAAATTCCTCAAAGCAAAATAGCAGGTTGAATTAGATGAACTAAAAAAAAAGAACTTGTTGCAATAAAAACGTTTGAATTTTTTTGCATTGCAATTTGATCTGAGTTGAAAAAAATCATTAGAGCATTTACAATGTTTGAAATTTTTGCCACTACAATTTATTGTGGTTGTATATTTCAAATGAAAATGTAATTCAAGCATTTAAGCAAAAAAGCAAAAATATTCAGTTTACTAAATTTCAGTTCAAAAAGATTTTCAAGTGTTAAAAATACAGTCTTCATTATTTTTCAGTCTTACAAATTCAGGTCGCTAAAATTCAGGTCGCTAAAATTCAGGTAGTAAAATTCAGGTCGCTAAAATTCAGGTCTTCACATCCGGGATATCACAGAAAGAGGAGTGGCGTGCCGATTGCTGCTGTCCATGCCGCAGTGTACTTTAAAGTGTGCTTCCTGCTCCCTGTGCAGTGCACTTCTCACAAACATTCTGGAACAAGATGGGATTCATTTCCTCAGCAGCAACAACATACATGCTGTTTACACTTTCATTTTTATTGCTTATAAATAAAGGTAACCATAAAAACTTTGTAATTAAGAAAAACGTAAAGTGTGGATAGTATGTTTTAATGTCAATCTGATTAAAGTAAAATAAAAGACTGTTTTTTTGTTACAAAGTATTTTATGCAACGCAATTACTCTACAACATTTAAATTTAACAACAGCAGCCTGGCGGAGTTGGGACTCGAACCGCCGACCTTCTGATCTGTAACTCAGCGCCTTAACAAACTGAGCCACCACTGAAATCATAAGTCTTTCAACAATTAATACTATTTGCACTGTGACTTTGTCACATATAAAATTGTACATCAATGGATGCACTACAATTAACCCCACTTCTCTTTTTTTATTGCAATTTATATTCTTTATTTATATATCTTGTAGTTTTTGTCCATCATTGCACTAGTAACTTTGTTCAGTTCTCACATTACAGTGTGTAATCTATAAGCTGTCATACTGTTACTGTCACTATCGCTGCTGGATATCTGGAATTTCCTTCAGGATCAATAAAGTATCTATCTATCTATCTATCTATCTATCTATCTATCTATCTATCTATCTATCTATCTATCTATCTATCTATCTATCTATCTATCTATCTATCTATCTATCTATCCATCCATCCATCCATCCATCCATCCATCCATCCATCCATCCATCCATCCTTTGTCTTGAATTGTCCCTGTCAGTTTCTTTGTCCAGTCGGAGCACAGATTCAGACGTCTGCAGGACTCTGTAACTCTGGTGTCACTCGCTGAACCCATGCTGTTAGACTGCTTCCTAAATTTGTTTCTGCTGTACATTACTGAGCATTGTCAAAATGTCTTTCCTGGGGCCTATTTGTATTCCTAAGGCTCAGACTGATGGGTGTTCTGTTTTTTGCACAAGTGCTTTCAGGTGTGTATGTGAGTGACCACAATTGCCAGGTGAGCATTGCTTTGCGTGCAGCACTGTTTTCCCAATGATAACAGTTGATTTTGGTATTGGACAAAGTGTCTAATGTAAGAAAACGTGTGTAGTGTTTCGCAATAAGTTTCTTACAAATTTGTGAACAAAGTGCAAACTTGAAAATGTGTTTAAGCTATGGTTACACTGTGTTTAATGCTGCGCTATAAGAAGGTTAAGTATTGAGACTTTGGTTTAACCATTCGCTTTTAGTGTGTAAGCGATTGGCAAAAACTTTAAACACTTTTAGTATAAAAAAAAAGTTAGTTGTTTAGTTCTAAGAAAACCATCCCAAATGGGCACGGTGATGGGTTTGTTTGTGTGTTTCAGTTTCAGTGTGTGTTATTGTGTAGGACAACTCTAACACTCAAGCACGCACACACTTCAGACCACAAAATAAGTTACTCACGATCCAAGGTTTTACTGGTATGTGAAATGTAACAGTGTTGTCTCTGCACCTTTAAATTCTCGGACACCATTATGTAAGCTGTTTTACACTTTGTTGGACTGTATACTCTGTTTTGTTGAGGATTTTCCAAAATTATGATCATTCACCCTTGTGACAGCTTTACAGCTATTACAGCTATTTTCTATCATCATGCTTCCGTACATTTATTGAAACCAATGAAGCCGACTCATTTCTCCCGCAGCCCCTCATGCACACACATACAATATACCAGACTTTATATACATTCACTTACACATTGAAAATTTTGTATATAATTATAAATATTGTTATGTGTATATTTTTGTAAAGAATTCCTGAGCTATTTCCATGATTTGTTGGCCATGGGTCGTTCGTATCTGCGGAAATTCATAACTCGAATGTTCATAAGTCGGGAACTACCTGTAGTATTAACAACAATATTGCACAGTTTGTTGTTGCATAGCAAAGTCTTGCACACAAGAGCATTTCACACCACTCATAAAAATTTTCAGATAGGCTTAACACCAACAATTAAGTTCACAGTACGTATTATATATACACAATTTAACATTAAGAAATCCCAGAAGAAATGGAAAGTCGCATTATTTTATCAGAGATCAACGAATGTATCTTTAGCCAGTTCCCAATTGACTATGATGAACTCTTATTACATAGGTCAGTCCGTGAAATATGTAATCTGTAAATGTAATCTAGCAGAGATAGCAAAGAGCTTCTGATCGTCTATAAAAGTGAAGGAATAAATTAACATTAATTTCTTATTACAGGTTCTTTAAAGGTCAATGGACTTTACTTTTAATGCCGACACAAGCTTAATTTGCTAGATAACAGCAGTGTGTTGCTATTTTGTGTGGGTGCATGATTGCACATTGTTGCTACTATTCTCGTGGTCATAAATTAATGCTCTGCTCTGAAGAAATCCAAAGGTTCCTTGGGATTTCTAACCTATTTTGGGCCGATAATGTGCATGTATTATCACCTCTATTAGCTGAGAAGCAGGGAAGATATACTGTAGGAGTCAAATATGCAATTCAAAATTAAGAAAAGCTTTTCTTAAAAACACATAGATTTCCACACTGTAAATATATCTTTTTTGGGGTTGTAGATCCCATTGAAGCTAATACTTAAAACATTGCTTTAAAGTACTTAAATTATCAATATCCAAGTTATATACTAAAAATTTTATAAACAAATTCACATTTGCCATGACTCAGCAGCTGAACATAATACAGTAATAAACTTGGTAAATAAACAAAAATGGGATTATTGAAACAGGAATCTAAGAACATGCATAATTCAAATGACCAAAAATGTGACTTAATACCTGATTTGATATGATGGGGGACAATATCTTCAGCTTCTTTTTCTTCATTATCAACTGCTGATCAACCCATTATTTATCGGGTTAGTTACAAATCGAAACAAACAGCTACTTAAATTTAGTGTGCATTCATGCAAAGTGCTTGTAAGTTTTAAAATATTGTTTTTCTTATCCATCTTAGTTAATGTGCAGTCACTAGATCAGCTAGATTTTCAGTCATGAGTCATAATTATATAATGGAGGTATAATGACAGTAATGTAATTCTACACCATTTCATATATACAACGACGTGCTTGAGTGAAACTTACAGGATGCTGAGTGCAGCACAGTTTCACCCCTTTGGAATTGAAAAGTCTTTCCTCTTGAATGCTTATATTTTTTTGCTTTAAATTCAATGATTGGTTTGAACCAGATGTGAAAATAAAAAAGGAGAAAAGCATACCTGGCAGTAAAATGGGCAACATAGCCTACTAGGCACCCGTTATATATTTTTAGATAAATACTTTCGTTATATTTACAGTATACATCAGTGTTAGTTTTTATTTTTAATGTTTTCTTTATTTTTATTTTAATCTATTGAGGCTAATGAAGAAAAAAAATATATATTCTGCTTTTTTTTGGTTTGAACCACATATGAGGGTCACCAAAATATCAAATCATATCTGGCAGTAAAATGAGCAATACAGCCTACTAGAAGCTAATTATATATTTTCATATAATGGCTTTCTAGTTATATTTGTATATAAGTCTGTTAGTTTTTATTTTAATATTATCTTCCTTTTATTTCATATCATACTGAAGCTAATGAAAAAAAAATCCATTCTGCTTCTTATATCCACATCTTTGTTTTCAACCTTTTTATAAGGCTTAAAGTCAAGTGCTTGTCTTTAAAAAATCAATTTCAGACACTTCAACCCTTATGAAGTTGTTTTTGTTTTCCTATTTGATCTCTATTCCCCATTTGATCCTTCTCTATGGTGCTGCACTTTACTTCTCACACAAAATGTTCATGTGCAGGGATGTGAAGCCAAATGCTTAAAAATGCATTGTGCATGGC
Organism: Clarias batrachus; assembly: GCA_003987875.1. Taxonomy (NCBI): domain Eukaryota; kingdom Metazoa; phylum Chordata; class Actinopteri; order Siluriformes; family Clariidae; genus Clarias; species Clarias batrachus. Next base: position 82,079 of record QMIH01000663.1, on the reverse strand, counting down.
TCTGACTACTGGACTAAATCTGGTACACCATTTTAAGTGCAGGTCGTCAGCCAGGTCATAAGGTCTAAATAATTATGTACACACATATTATTATAATTCCTTAGCCACATGAACTGACTTGTTACTTTTTTTGGTCTTGGATCAGGGGCAGGTTTAATTTGGTGCTTTTATTTATTAATTTGGGGATGGACCTCTCAAAGCCCACATTGCCACTCATTATGGTAACAAAGTTTACAAAAAATATACATTGCATGGCAAAAACAAACGTTGCACACTAAGATTACATTCAATTACCTTTAGTTTTGATTACAGCGCACAGTGTGATCGTCAGTTCAAGTGTAAAAATGAGTCTGCATGCTCCCAGAAACACTATTTCACAGTGCGAGTCTTGGAATATGCCTGTGTCACCAGGGAAGAAAAACTCCATAGATGTGATAACCTGGTCATTCAGTAGTCAGCAGATAACATTTTATTGCCACATAACGAGTCTAGACCTGACCAACAGAAACCCCATATCATAAAACTGACTCCAGAGGCTTGTGCAGTGATCACTCTGCATGATGGGTGCATCGCTTCATGCACTTACCTTCTTACCCTGATGCACCAATGTCTGGAATAGGATCACTCTGAACTCATCAGACCACATGACTATTACTCTCAGGTCCAATCTTTATTCCCTATATGCATAAAGCATGTGCATATGGAAATACTTTTATTTTCATTATGTTTTTTTTAACCATGCAATTTCTAAAAGTGTCTAAGTGATCTGTATTTGTGATTTATTTATTTATTTTTTTTTGTTCCACAAAGTTGACAGTGCAAGCACTATCCTTCCGGGCTTTGATAATGTGTCAAAGGGTTCTTAACCTTAACCTTGTTACAATAATTTCAAATCCCCTTTGTTGTTTTCTTTAATAATAATTTAATAATAATTTGGTGCTTCTGAAATGGTGGCCAGGCAGTGGATGTGGTGACATATGGACAATGAGAATAATTGCTAAGAAAAGGATGTGTTTAAAAGACCATGGAGCCCGAGCACTAATTTCTCCTCACTGTTTTTACAATGTTTTATTATATTAGGGGACCAGTTATATGTTTGAACACAGAATCAGCAACATTGTTTGTTCTTGCGTTCCTTTAAGGCCTGCCTCAATCCTTATGACACACCATCTGGTTAGGTAGTTTTTTTCCCATAGTTTTAATTACATATGCTGACATTGTGTTTCCTTGCTCTCTGCTACATTGGTTTCATCAGTCTTCACAATTAAGGCCTGTATATTGTCCCCATAAATTATTTTGCATGTTTTTGATTACAAAATGCAATTTTTATTATAATAATTCACTGCAGTATAGTAAGGGCACAGATTCATATGGGTAACATTACCATAAAATATTGTATTATATTATTACTGTATTTGTGTTTCAGTCTTGAGGAGCTCTGTTTAATCTGTCCTGCCACCTCTAGATTTATAAAAGATAAACCATCAAGGGTAAAGGCTCAAGTGTTTAAGTCTAATCAAGTCAAGTCAAGTAAGCTTTTATTGTCATTTCTTATTGTGATTTCAACCATATGCAGGTCAGTGAAAGTGTGAAATGTGATTTTGTTCCTTTTTATAGTAGACTGTAAATAGTATATAGTGTTTTCATATCATATTCAGAGTATATTCCAGTGGATACTGGCATTGCATTTCAACATACTATATATATATAGTAAAGAAATATATTTCTTTATTCATGTTTGACAACTTTCCAGTGACAGTGCTTTTATGAAGATACAGTCCACATTTTTATTGCTTCAAAATGTCTGACATCTTAAAACAGGAAAAAGCAGTTTTAGTGGTAATTATTAATGTAGAAAAAGAATACAGTATGAAAATTTCAGTTTTTACAGGATTCAAAGAGGTGAATTATTTATCTATGCTAGAACAGTAGCTTGTGAGAAACAAATTGTACTAATTACAAAATTTTAATGAATTCAGCAGCTAGAAATCGTGTTTATATTGTGTTTGGACTGGAACATGGTGATACTAATGAATATCAAGGATATCAAAGAAATAGAAGGATACTGTAACTCAAATGTTACAGTAAAAATCCATGAAATCTGCTCAAATGTTTGATATATATATCTGTCTAATCAGGGAACATGATGTGCAATCTTTGTTATTGTTCCGTTAATCCTTTTGTACCATATCCTTTTACTTTACCACCTAATGACATTCTCACAATAAAACAATCCTATGCAGTGAAAGTACTGTATAACAATAAATGCTTTTATGAGGTGCGTTATTCTTCAAAAACAGCTGGATCCAGTTGGTCAGAGTCAAAACTACATCTTCAGTAATCGGGTGTCACTTGCTCAATCCTTCCTGATGCCTCACTGAAGATCATGCACAGGAATTTGCCACATAGCTTCATTAGCACAGTCAGGGTAAAAATAAATAGAGAAATCACATGATTTGTCGCCTTAACACTTTGGGCCACCCCTGAATTCCCACATATAATACTTCAGGCAGACACCAATTATAAATTATTGCCATTGTAATTGCTATGATAAAACCGATATTTGTGCAATGAACCAAATATGGTACATGAGATGATTTTAATACACTACAAAACCTCTAAAATTTTGTCTGGCTGGATTTTTTTTGTTTTGTCTTGTTATTGGGCCATTCGTTCAACATCCCTTCTCCAGAGGGAAGCATATCAAATTCTTGGCACAGTACACAACCCTGATTACAAAAAGTTTGGAACAGGCTTAATGGTCAATAAACCAAAATGTACTCTTCACCTTGTATTATATTATTGTATATAACTCTATAAGACCTATTATAAACTTACTATTTCTCATTTTAAATCTGGTGACTAGAACATCGTCCAAAAATTAAGACAGTTTTCTGTTTGGCAATGTGTAATGTCACCATTTCTGTTAATGATACTTTTAATCATGTTGGCTCTGAAGACACCAGTTGGTTAAGTTTAGTTAGCGGGAATTTCCCCCATTCTTCCATTATGCAGGTCTTCAGCTGAGCAATTGTACAGGGTCTTCGTTGCCATATATTGCATGGAATAATTACCACACATTCACAATTGTAGCAGGCAGGCAAGTCTAATACCTGTACTCTGTTTTTAGCAGCCATACTTGTTTAAGCCTCTGAAAATATTTTCAGCAATTATGCTCCAAAAAGATTTTTTTTTTTTTGTTGCTGCAACAGAGAAAGCTCGTCAGACCACAAAACTTGTCTTGTCTAGATAAGACAGTGCCCAGAGAAGCATTTGATGCCTTTAGATAGTATTGCTGTATGGCTTCCTTACACCTCAAGTTGTATTTGTAAATGCAGTGACGAATGTTGTTAATGGACAAAGATTTACTGAAGTGTTCCCGAACCCACATCATATCCACCAGAAGCTTTGAATTTTGTCTGTTTTCTGTAGGAATGTATGAATTTCCTACAGTCTAACAAGTCTAACAAACTGGACTCCATATTTACTTAAAGTAATCCACTGTTATATTGAATTTCTAGCTGCCTAACACATAGTATGGCTGCAAATCAATCCCTGCTATCTGTTATCACCCAAATGAGAATGGGTTTCCTGTTGAGTCTGGTTCCTCTCAAGGTTTCGTCCTATTGCCATCTCAAGGAGTTTTTCCTTTTCACTGTCACTCTTGGCTTGATTCATACACCTTCACATTTCATACAACTTCCATAATTTTCTTTTGACTGTGTAAAGCTGCTTTGAAACAAGGACAATTGTTAAAAGCGCTATACAAATAAAATTGAATTGAATTGTCTGAGGGATCTGACATCATACATATTGGTTTACCTGTTCAACAGCACCTGTTTCTAATTACCTTGCACTTTCTAGTTGTCAAATTGACATTAGTGTATATTTTCAACAAACAATTAAATTCACATGGAAAATCATTAAGTAATATGTTGTAGTCTTATTGTACAAGGTGAAGATACTTTACAGATAACTACTTTTTGTTTTTATTGCCAACAGTTCCAACTTTTTTGGAATTGAAGTATTGATTTTTCTGAAGTTAATGTCATTCATAACAGTGAAATATATAATGTGGACTCATTAACTTAAACACCTCTCCTGTTACACTGAACATCCATCCTCCTAACACATGACTGCTGATTAATTCCTACTTTCTTATACAATATCACCCAAATGAGGATGGTTTCCTGTTGAGTCTGGCTCCTCTCAATGTTTCTTCTTATTGTCATTTCTGAGAGTTTTGCCTTGACAATGTCTCTCGTAGCTGTTGTAAAATAAAACCCAATTGAATCGAATGTATTTTGTTTTCTGAAGTGAATAAACTCACTTGTGCCTTTCTAATTTTCTTGCATGTTACATTCACTAACTTTATTGCATCGGACAAAATGTAATTAGAATGGTTACATCTGGCACATTCTCTCTTTCTAAATCAGTGTTTTTTCTTTCTTTCATTTTTTTTTTTGAAGAATGTAGAACACTTAAGACATCTATATATACAAGGCACAAGAGCCATTTGGGAATGAGAGGAAGTAGAATTATTTTTTCACACACGCACGCACACACACACACACACACACACACACACACCCCATGAGTGTGAACTCTGGGATCAGCAATCAGGTCAGGTTGTGTTTTCTCCACTTGAAGTTTGATGTCAGCAAATAACAATAAGGTTAAGTTGATGTGCTAGCTAGGGTTCACATCTCTATCCATCTTGCTAAGCTAGCTTAGCAGTACATATTCCTTGGTAAATAATAACCATCAAGGATTCCAGAGCAGTTTGGAATGGCTCTTCCTGTTCCTGAACTTACCTTAGAGCATTTTATTTTTATTAACAAATTAATTAACATATGATTGTTGTTTTTTTTGTGCCTATTTACTGTCAACAGTATTAGAAAATCTAATTTAAGACTTGCCCATATAGTGACGCCAAAACTGAGCACAGTATACATGATGAACATACTAAATGTAAACCAATTTTTCATTTTATCTTACAACCACCTTTGAAATCTTGTTAGCACAGTGCTGCTACCAAGTGTTTGTCAGGCTATTTGCCTAATGCCGACCAGGCAGAAGTGAGTAATGACAATATGTGAGGCTTGTTAAAGTATTTCTCATATAAAGTTAGAAAGCACCTAAGAAAAAAACTACAAGGACATGGGCAAAACTCTGCACCATCAGTAGTGTATAGCTGCCCAGTACAACAATGTATACCAAATATCAATTCACCATGAAATTCAGTTAAAAAGGACAAAGGCAGACAACACTGTTATCAATACTCTAATTAAATCACAAATTTAAATGTGTCTGTGCTGCAATTAAAAAAAATAGGCATTTTAATTTTTAAGTGACAGCATGATAGTTCTTCAGCTAAGCACAAGTAAAAAATTTAAACTATTCCATGAAAAATGAACTGCTGAATCTTTGGCTAAGTACTTCATTAATGATGCATAGTGTTGAAAAGGGAAGTAATTTGCCATGCTGTTAATTTTGTCTGCAATCCATGTCTGCCTCCAACATAGTGACATCAGGGCCAGATTTTACTCATGCCTATTTCCGAAATATATATATATATAGTATGTTTTTTTGTGTTTTCTGTTTGAACTGCATTTCCCAGAATGCACCTCGGTCAGGTGATGGGAGCGCTCACCTGAACCAAGGTGGCTTGTTAGTCTGATATAATTAGCCTGCATAAATTGTATTTCTTTGTATTGCATCTGGGGTCTGTTCTTCGTATGTCGTTAACTCAGTTAGCTGGATTTGATTGTTGTGGATTTGTTTCGTTCTTGGATTATTTCGTTCTTCGAAGCGCATCTCGCACTTGCTGTCATAGCAACATGTCCTTAAGCTTAAACCTGCCCGGAAGCAGGTTTATTTCATGTAAACCGTATTTAGGCTGCGCTCCTGGAGGGTTATGATTGCTTGAAATGGCGAGGTCACATCTGATTGGTTAAAGAGCATGACTGACGCGGACTGACTCACGTGAGAAAAGAAAAGTATCTTGCATGAATATATGTATGGATGTTTTTAAACTGTATATGTATACATGTGTGTGACTGTGGTCATCATTCGTGTATTAATCTCCGTGTGTGTTTAATAATATGAAACATGCTATCCCCCGATTGCGTCTATATACTGTAAGTGGAGGTAATTTTCTCAAATCTGTTGCAGCCATGTCTTGTCCATTTATGAGAGAGCAACCGGTTACTGAAGGGGTGAGGATTATTCGCAGAGTTATTCAAATTCCTCGTGTATTGCGTGATAGACAGGATCCTTTAGCACAGCATGACAATATACTTCTTCTTACTATACTTGTTCTTCTACTTCACTTTTACACTGTAAACCCGATTAAGTTGGCAAAACTCAAAATACTTGAGGTAATCAGTTACATCAATAATTTTTAAGTAATGATGTTTCCAATTTTAAGTTAGTTAACAGAACTATCAATTTTTGAGTTTGTTGAACTTGTGGCAAATCAAATAAATTGTTGCTGCTGTCGCCACAGCACAATCCAGTCCAGGAATCGAATCCGGGTCTTCCTCATGGCAGGTGAAACACCTACCACTGAGCCACGAGTGCTCTATAGATTTTGAATTGGTGGAACTTTAAGATGACAGTTACTGTTATTTAAGTACTTATTATTACTTAAAATATCAAATTTGTTCAGCTAACTCGAAAAGTGTAATTTCTACAAACTCAGAAATAACAAAGTTCTGAGTACTCAAAAAGGTCTATTAATTTGAACTAATTGCAATTATTTAAGTTAACAGTACTCAATGTGTTTAATTACTTTGAGCATTAGGGTTTAGTGTAATTGTTCCCATGTTCGCATGGGTTCACTGCTGGCTCTGACATTAAAGATGACAAAAAGAGCAATTAATACAAATATGATTTGAGATATATATATATATATATATATATGTACACACACACACACACACACACACACATACATATAACATGTAACATGGGCAGCGATCATGTCTTTAATAATTCTTTTTATTTTTAATTATCTTTATTAAAGTTTGAAATTCTGCATAACCCTCTAATAAAAGCTTCGTCAACCAATCGAAGGGGTTGTGATCAGTGTTTCTACTGTTGATGCATATTGCCTTTTAAACCAATGCACGAACGCGCAATAATCCTAGACAACTCAAACCAGCTATACTAATAATCAACAACAGGTGTGCTCGAAGAACCAAATTAGCCACATCGTAATTAGCATGATGATCTCATCTTAGATGTGTCAATTAATCATGGATGTTTCAAGCGACGAACAAAGATTGGACCCCTGTTTTGTTAAATTGCTGTCTCCCTGTTGATCTGTTCTGTTCAGTTCTGGTTTGGTTTGTTTGTTTTCTTTATGTTTTATTAAAATACCTGTTCAGTCTCCACCTCTGGAACAACTTGGGGCACGCAGGAATGAGTGGAGCGCTTTCCTTCGGAGAGCCTCAGAGAGAAACTGGAGAGGGTGAGCGTAAGTCTGTGTGTCATCAGAGGGAGGAAAGCGAGGAGCATCAACGGCGGAGGCTAGAGCTCCAACAGCTTGCTGGCCAGTTGACAGGGGATCAGGGCTGAATGCAAACCCTGCTGGAGCTGGGTACACTGCTCCAGGATCAGCTTGTCAAACTCAACAGGGAGGCAGGCAAGTCCAGCACCTAGTCTCCAGCCGGCCCCAGTGGGGGGCCCAGACCTTCCAGGCAGCTCCAAAAGGCATGAGCCAGCTCCTCCGCTGCCTGGCTTTGGCGGCAATCAACCGCTTCTGCTTCCATCAGGCCTCAAGGACGTCGTTCTTCTGCCTCTGACCGGCTTAGAGGACGTCGTGCTTCCTTCTCCATCCGACCTCGACGACGTTGTGTTTCCTCCTCCGTCCGACCTTGTTTTCTGTTTGAACTGCATTTCCCAGAATGTACCTCGGTCAGGTAATGGGAGGTAGCTCGTTAGTCTGATATAAATAGCCTGCTTAAGTTGTGTTTCTTTGTCTTGCATCTGATTTGTTAAATTGCTGTTTCCCTGTTCTGTTCCAGAGTCTCAGATTCTTTTTCAAGGTTTCAGACTTTAATCAGCTTGTTAGATCTGATGCATGGCAACAGCTGTCATTAGTAAATGCCAATTTCAAAGCTTTACAGTGTTTTGACTTTTCAAACCTTGCGGACACCATGGGTTCCTCTAAGCAGCTGTGTAAGGCTCTGAAAATGAAAGTTATTGATGCCCACAATGCAGGAGAAGTGTGCAAATATAGCAACCTGTTGTCAGCTTCCAGTTTCCACAGTGAGAAATGTAATCAAGAGATCACAGTTGAGGGGAACTGTGGCGGTCAAGATGAGATCTGGAAGACCAAGAAAACTCTCAGAGAACTTTTCATATGCTGGTAAGAAAGAAGAACTGCAAAAATTTTTTTGGAGACTCAGGAGTGGTGGTGTACCGTTCCACTGTGCAGCGATGCTTGCACAGACAAGACCTTCATGTAAGTGTCAGCAGAAGAATATATATATATATAGGAGCCTACATATCTGGAGCTTATCCCAGGAGGCTTAGGGCACAAAGCAGGGTGCAAATCCATCACACAAATTGCACAAATTACACTACGTGCAATTTTTTTGGGAAGGCCAATTAGCCTAATCTGCATGTCTTCGGACTGTGGGAGGAAACTGGAGTACCCAAAGGAAACCCACCAAGCACGGGGAGAACATGCACGCAGAGATGGGAATCGAGTCTGACCACATGTCCCTCAGTTTAATGTTATGGACTACAGTTGTGACTACAATCTTGAGTAGTCAACTTTAAGGTTTAATATCAACTTTAAGGTTAATAGTATCAAATTATGAGGGGTGATCAACTCAAACTGGAAGTTTTGATTGTTTAGAATAGTAGAACACGTTTATGTGTGTAAAAACTACATTTATTTATTTATATAATCCCTTACAACATTAATGCATTTTTCCCAGCGTTTCAATAATGCTTCGATGCCCGCTTTATATCTAAAATGCTAGCCTCACAGGAATTTATGTCCCTAACATGTGCAATTCACCTGGAGCAAGGTCAGAACTGTACGGGGGATGTGGCAATATCTCCCAGCCGATTTCCTGTAAAATGTAAGTGATCTTCATGAATAATGGTGTGTTCAGGTCCCATAATCAGATGGAAATTTTCCAGGTTCAATCGTTACACTTGATATAAACTTGATATATAAGAGATATATAAT
>QMIH01000663.1:54417-72741 GCA_003987875.1 Clarias batrachus | reverse complement strand
ATATATATATATATATATATATATACACATTCACATACAAAACACATATACAGTACCTATATACTGTACATATGTATACACACACACAGACGAAATCAACCTGCATACGTTACATACACACATACACACACAGACGTATGCAGCATTTACATATTTTATTTATTTATTTTTTTAAACACCCACTAAGCTCCCCCCCCTTCCCTACTATCAACAACACCTTTTTTACAGTTTTAGTTTTTTGTCCACTAATTTGCAGTTTTATTTACAGTTTGTGGTTTGGTTCAGCTGTTCATTTTGCGTTACTGTTGCGTTACTTTTTTGCAGTTCTTTCAACGATTTTACTATCCGTCTCTTTTCAGTTTTGGACAGTTGTAGAAAGAGAGTCTGACTGCATGTTTTCCATTTATTTGTCGGTTCTGCTGTGGACGTCTCCTTCCGTTTTCTACTCAGTTTTGCTCTGGTGTTATCTTTAGGTGTCTGTGGTGGTGTGGTTGCTGTGTTTTGGTGCGGACGTTAGGGGCGTGGTCACTGTCAGCACTGAACACTGTACCGGCATCAGGTTTTGCACTTGTGCTGTGTACAGTGGTACCGGTGTTGGGTTCAGCTCTGAGCGCAGGGTGTGTCTCAATGATGCCGGTGTGTTCAGGACTGACCTGTTGGAGTTCAGGCAGGCACGGACTCCTCGGTCCCCCGCTGGCTGTCCTCATGCCGCTGCTGCTGTTTCCTGGCTGTGTCACCGCGCGAGTTCCCCAGCTACACAGCTCGTTGCGTAAAGCTCAGCCTTTTGTGTCCCACGTCTCCGCATTCGAAGCATCTCAGCGACTCCGTGGTGGCGAAGACGGTGTAGTGTCCCCCTCTTTACACTTAAGATCTACATTTAAAATCTGTTCTTGGTTGTTTAAAACCATTAACACTTGCTGGCGGAAAAACAGAATGTAGTGCTCGCCCTATCATCCGGAGATCGCTAGTTCGAATCCCGGGTGGTGCTGTAACCTCTCGTAGCCGGAGGTCTAGAGAGAGCTGATTGGCCGAGCTCTCTCAGAGGGGAGGGATGAGAGGTACATAGTGCTCCCGCATTAATCACGGCTCTACAGTCARTCAGGGGCGTCTGTGAGCTCGCKCAACGGARGGAGYGGATAGCGCTGTCCTCCGAGTGTGTGACTCCGCCCCCAACGGTGCGCGAGCGAGCAGTTCGAAAAGATGCGGTCGGCTGGCGTCACATGGTYCGGAGGAARMAYGTGATAGTCTTCGGCCCTCCCGGCTGAGTGGTAGTAGTAGCCTTAATGTGGGAGCCCCCTAGTGACGGGGAGGAATTGGACACCACTAAATTAGGGTGAAAATCAGGGAAAAAAAAAAGGAAAAACAGAATGTGCCTCATGTTGGAGCTTTTACACCCGAGCAGGATAGCTCTCATGGGCCGACGAACTTCCCGAAAAGGGCCAGCTCCTTCATTATCGCCTCGTCCTTTATGAATGGAGGCACGTTTTATATGACCATCCGCGCTGCGGGGGCAGACAGAGGGGTGACTTTAACCGCAGCTCCTCTCAAACATATTCCACTCCTAGTCAGTGCACTCGTGAGGTCAACCCTGGTTACAAACACCACCACAAAATCTGCACGCCATCCTTTGGGACGCATCTAACGCCATGCCAGAGAGACATAGTCTCCACACCAGCCTCAGAGGCCATGGTGCCCCGCTTGCTCTCTCTCACTTTAAACTTTTTTTTTTTAACTATAACATTTACTGATAAAAGAAAAAAAAAAAAAAAAATAAATAAATAAATAAACAATAAAAGAAAAAAAAAAAAAACAGCCAAAGAGCCTTCCGCATGCTCCCTCACACCCAGGTCATGCTCACAGAGAGAGAGAGAGATACCACCTAATATAGTCTTCACTATTCTAGGTACAAACATGGACCTTTTGATCAAATCAGCCTTGGCAGATCTTAAAGGAGAAAAATTTTATACATGTACTTTGGTGCAAAATCATTATATGCTTTTATAGGTAATTAGTAGTATCTTATAATTAAGGAGAAATTTTTACTAGGAGCCAATAATAGTGTACTGTAGGTAAGATAGAGGTAATGTGTTGTCAGATCTTCTCATTTGATGTAAATGTCAATCAGTTTTTACGCCTTCATTCAAAAAAAGTTTCCTCACATGAGAGAATTTTTGCAATAAAACAAAGGTGACATGAAAACAAAGAAGGGCATTCTCAGAGTTGCGTTATCCTTGAGTAGTCAGACAGACAGAAGTTAAGTTGGGCACATCAGTATTCAGATCTTAGACATGACTACAGGTACATGCTTTCTCATGCAGTTTCAAGAGAGTTTTGTGTGCATGGTTACTTTTTCTTGCACAAGATTGCCTCAAGTGGAAAACAGTATTAAGTCCAGCATCACTGATTGACAGTTTTGTAACCAAAGGAGTCACCCTGGAATTCCATTGTAATACAGATCAGAACTTAACTATATAAGATTAAATAACAAAAAATTATGAATTAGAATATTAAATAATTATATTAAACCATTATTAATTGTATCCATGGCAAGTTATGAAGGAATTAATTTCTTATACCAAGGGGAATATCATAAGAATAAACAATGAAATGCATGTACTTAAAGTAGTCTCTAATTGTATCAGAAATCTTCACGGTCAGTTTCTAGAGCACATCAAATAAATAACAAAATTACAATATTAATTACACAAATCATAACAGCAAATTAAAAGCACCATAAATTAGTCATTTAAAGCACAATTTAATATTTAAATTCGCCCATTTGCATATTTTAGGAGTTCTTTTGAGATATTAAAAAAGAACTCCAGGCATCTTTATTTAGGAAAGCTATAGGAACCATTATAAAGCGATCCTCACCCAGTCATTTTAATTATCTTCTATATAAGCACCCACATAAGCAGAAATTGGAGGACCACATTGAAGTAACTTTTGAACTCAGTTCACAAACTCTGTATATGGGCGAGAGTACAGATTAAAAGAATTGGTTAAGAAGATTAATTATCTATTGTAAGTGAAACCTAGCCTAATGGCATAAAGACTAGATGGCATACCATGAGACGTCATCAAGTGTGCCAGGGAAGCCTTGCTAGATGTGTGTGACCTGCTTTGTCAGTGCTAGTTGGAAAGAATATTGCCTTGGGATGAGAAAGGCTATTGGAGAAATATAGAGAGAAGATGGAAAGCCGCTGTAGACTGACTTCATAGATGTAATGGACGCATTTGATCTTGTAAGGTGCTGTGGACTGTTCAGAGTCGTTGCCAAGACAAGATGCCCACCCAAACTTGATTCAGTTATTCCACACAGACATAAAGGAAACCAGATATTTCATCACTATATACTTTTCACATCAAAATCTTGATGTGAAATCTTTAAATGTTTTTAAAAGCAGACACATTTTACATCATAGATTGTTATTTTGCGGTTAGCCTAAAAGTAGAAAATTGCAACCAGATGTAATACTGGTTGCTAAAACACAACATTCATTGTATGAGGGCCAGGCAGGTTTAGACAGCTTATTATTCCCTTAATAAATTAAATCATCATTTACAAACTTCAGTTTGTTTACTTTGTGTAATATTAAAATTTATTAGAATAAAAATCTATTTAAAAAATTGGGAAGGGGTAAATACTTATTCATGGAACAAGAACCAATGGATTCTGTAGTGTTCAGTCGTGGTGTTTAATTATCCATACTAATACAATTTTGAAGCCAAAGGTGCTTTTCTCTATGTTTATATTCTCATTTGAAATTTGACCAGGGGTAAAAGACACCCCTGCTGTTTGGGGTATTTGATTAATTTTAATTGGAGAGAGCTGAGTGTATCGACTAGTAGACAATTTACCAGCACAGGTGAAGGAGTCATGCACTGATATTACAAGCTGATATACAACTGTGGTTGTGATAACTGCAGCATAAGATATGAATAACCAAACTCAGCTCAACCACATTTAATAAATGTGTAAATTACTAATAGCTTCAGAATTTCTATTTGTAAACTATGTTTAGCACCAATGTTAATCACTCATGTATTAACATACCCATAAGTGATTAACATTAGTGATAGCATTAGCTTGTCTTTTGCTATCATTAAGTTATTTTATTTGTTAACACTTCAGCACTGAAATATATCCTATAACAGGAGATGGACATAAGATATTATTATTATTATTATTAATTTATTTATAGACAAATACCAGATTTATATACTAAAATTGAAAAAACAAAAAAACAAATTGTATTATTATTATTAATTTATTTATAGACAAATACCAGATTTATATACTGAAATTGAAAAAACAAAAAAACAAATTGTATGCACAATTTTAATTTTAGATGACAATGCCATGGAATTGAGCCCCTTCAAAAAACCGAATGCTTGTCTTTGGTAATAAAAGTAATGGCATGATCTTTAAAAATACTTATCATAACACATACATTGCAGAAAGAATGATATCTTTCTTTCAAAAAATGTGAAAATGCAGAATACGTTTCCACATTTTTGGAAGAAAGATATAATTCTTACTGCAATACTGTATATGTGTTAGTTTTATAGCTGTGCTAAAGAATAGATTTATTTTTCAGAGAAAATGTACTATATTAATCAAAATCTATAAAAGGTTTATAATGGATGATGTTTCTCAAAGAAAAATCTTTGGCCTGACCAGTGATAAAAGTCTGTTTTTTAAGCCAAGGATTGGAAAACTCCATGTGTACTCCAAGGCTGGTTGAAATGTGGAGAAGGAAGAAAAAGAGTGGCTTTTAAAAATGCTGTCAGCTGTGTATAAGGAGCTATGTGAATACATGTACAATTAATTGTTCAAGGAATTTTTCTCAACTCATCAAGATAACACAGGGAAGAAACCTTGAAAAGAACCAAACTAAAAAGGGAACATGCCCTCTTCTAATACGAAGCACTGGGACTAAAAATAAGTACCCCTCAATAAATGCATACTTTAAAGTCAAACAGTGTGACGTGGTTAAAAACTGTTCAGAGGAAACACACCGTGAATTGGAGCCCAGTGTTCAGCACAGGACCATTTTCATGTTTACATTGTGGTACAATTTTTTTTTTCCGTGTCACTGCGATTGCAAATTTAGGTAAGCATGTTTTAATATTACATACAGTAGGCTATCTTTATTCTGAGGTGGTTTTTAATACCGTTGTGTTTGTTTGGTTATTTTTATGCCAGAGTTAGATGATTAGTCTTGAGGAGCACATCATTTGTGAGGGCATCCAACCATGTTTCCTGTCTGGACTTGCAGCTCTTTTTTCTATTTACTACACTTTCAATCTTCAATACCAACCAAAAGCTGCATGCACGCCGGAAATTATTCAAAGGTAAGATACTTTGATTTATACATTCAATTCACTTTACATTTTATTAGTATATGACTTATTAACATACATATACTTTAAAAGCAGCTTTACGTAATATATGTTTCATTTAAACGCTTTGCTCTAATAAACAGGGAATAAATATGGAATTTCCTATCAAATGTTTGAGACCTAATAAGTTGCCAAAATTGACTGGAAATAAAATGTCCATTGAGGGTGAGTTGTCGGTGGAAACCTTGGAAGAGAACCTCATCCAGGACTCTATTTTAGTGTTAAAATAATGACTGTGTTCATTTGTTGTGATAATTTTTCAATCATCACTACAATATGATATGTGTATAATTATGTTATTTCAGTGATTGTACAAAGAGATCTCTTTAATCTAGACTGAAAAACATCATTCAGCCCAACATATCTGAATGCTGGAGTTTTATCCTCTCTTCAAAAGCACAGTGTTCTTGATAAAATAATTGACTTGCTCTATTTTTATATGCTTTACATTAAATCTGTAAAGCATATAAATCTGTTTTGCAGGCGGTTCATCGGGATCAATCCAGAAAATAGCACCAAGACTGGAGGAGTGATCTCAAAGAGGACGGGGAAGGTCTCTCAGAGGAAGAAAACTGTGAACCCTCGTGTCTCCAGTTTGCTCAAAAAACTGATGGATTTTGAGTGGGACTTTGAGTACTACACACCACAGACCACACATTGTACACATAAGTGCACACACACACACACACACACACACACACACACACACACACACACACACACGCACACACACACACACACACACACACATTTATTCGCACACTGTGTCTTTTGATCTCCATTCTTTAAGGTGTTAAAGAACAAATATTTATGTTAAAAAATAGCTTCAAGTGGTTCATTAAATTGCTGTGTCCACAGTTGGACAGCTTGGATGACTTAGATCGTCATCTGAAACATTTTTTTTAATTCAGTATTTTGTCATTTTGTCTAATTTGGGGAATATTTTATGTTTATTTATGTTGACAAATTCTTCCCCCAAAATAGCTGAAATTTCAGTACTTTATTTATCCTTTTCAAAGTTTATTCAAAAGTGTAATAAATCAAGCCATGATTTGAAAAACAATACTTTAAGCTGCCTTTCTTCTGTTACATTTTTAAGTCACTGTTTCAAAGGGTACATTTATATACTAGTAATACTGTTTGTTTTTGTATGACTGTTTGTTTATGTACAGTATATTCACACACACACACACACACACACACACACACACAATTATCCTGTCTTTAACTGTAAATTTCACCAACAGTAAGACAAAGGTTATTTAACAGAACTTTGCTGGCAACCGTGCTGCCAGCTCTTTACTGTTTTTAAAAAACAGTAGATACCTGTAATTATAATTAACAGTAGATCATCTGTAATTTTACAGCGAATTGCTGGCAACTGTGCTGTCAGTTCTTTACTGTTTTTTAACAGGGAACATTTTTTACAGTGCACTAATCATCAGCATGTAGTATCCTGAAACATTTCATAAATCACCCACATGCCTGAGTTACTAAAACTTCTGACATGCACATAAACAAGGACACATATCTTGAGAACAGACAATACATATAATAAAACTATAAAGTTGGAATTTTTTAAGTGTCAAAACCGCAGTTTATATATATATATATATATATATATATATATATATATATATATATGCAGTACAAATACAGGAAATACAGTAATTTTGGAAGTGAAAACACTGCATTTTCGCATACTGTAATAATACTGCAGTGTTACCACGACCATGAAAGCAGTTTTACACTCAGTAATATTACTGTTCCTCAGTGCTGCTGCTAGAAGACATTGCTGTCAATCAGTATATGACTGGACACGCCCACAGTGTTCTTTTTTAGTTTGTTACATTATCCATTTCTAAAAAAAAAAAAAAAAGAATGTTAGATAGAAGTCTGAAGTCTGAAGCTGGAAGCCTGGAGAAGTTTACCTCCTTATTCCTTATATTTCCTAACTTTGCTTGAATAATAACTGCCCCTGCACTTTAAAGATGTTCTTGACATGTGCTGAAACAAATGAAAAGCAAACAGTGAGACAAATATTCATTAAGATATTCATTAAGAAAAAATCTAATTTAAATAATTAAAAAGGAATCATTCCATTTAAACTCAACCTTACATGTTTTACTAAGAAACTGTTTCTGTCATTATTTCCTAAACTATTTCTAAATAATAGCTTGAGTTTGCCATTTTTGATGGCGACCCAGTTATTAATTAGTGTGCATTTACCTTTAGGGATTCAGATTAATATTTGTGATTTCTCCCTAAGTGAAATCTGTGATTTTTTTAAAAACTTTTTTTTTTTTAATGATTCGGTGGCCTGGAATTTCTGGTTGGTTATATGTGGAATGACCAAATATTATTAAAGTATCAAATCAATTCATTCACCTATCACAGTTGCTGTTTGTTGGGTTGGGGGCGGGCCTCTTTAGTGTCATGTGATGAGTTTGAGGCTTTGCGGATTCAACAAATACAGCTAATGCTTATCATGAAGAAACTTCAAGAAAAGTGTTCTGTTGTCCAAATAAACATCCACAGAGTAATCTCTACCTCCTGACATCATGCTGATACCTGAAGATATAAAGGTTTCAAATATCAAATTTTAACAATGGTCATTATCACAAAACATGTTGCTTTACACAATCAAAGGAAAATTGTGGAAATGTGTATGAATCAAAATTTGGGTTATAACGGATGGCAGGAATGGTTGTGCAGTCATACTGTGTGTTAGGCAGCTAGAACTTCAATAACATATGATGTCTTTAAGTTAATATGGAGTCCAGTTCGTTATTGGAGGATAACGAAGAGGAGGCTCAGAATGTTGGAAATTCCAGTCCTGAATAATCACTGCAATCACAAATCCTCAGGGGGGTATTCCAGAAAGCTGGGTTAACTTACCATTTTGTAAAACTTAAATCAAACCTTGGGGTAAATCAAATCTCTGGGTAGCATACTTCACAGCGGCGGAGTTGGAGGTTTAAATGCAGCATATGAAGAATTTAAGCCAATAATAATGAAAAAAGCAACACAGCAGCATCGGCTAAAGAAAGACTCAGAGGCTCAGAGTTGCTCAGAGTTGGCTTGGCAAAAAATAACGGACAGAGTAAATGCGTGAGAGTATTAAATAGCACATTTGACATCGGCTTCCCTTTTATTATACACTGTAAACCCTAAGGCTCAAAGTAWTTAAACACATTRAGTACTGWTAACGTAAATAATTGCAATTAGGTCAAATTAATAGACCTTTTTGAGTATTCAGAACTTTTTGATACTTTAAGTAATCGTGAGTACGTAAGTAACAGTAACCATCACCTTAAAATTCCACCTTCTTAAACTCTATAGCGCTCTGGTGGCTCAGTGGTAAGTGTTTCGCCTACCGTGTGGAAGATCCGGGTTAGATTCCCAACAACTGCAACAACAATTTATTTTAAAAAAATTAAAGTTTACTTAAAATTGGAAACATCATTACTTAAAAAAAACATGTAACTGATTACCTCAAGTATTTTGAGTTTTGACAACTTAATCGGGTTTACGGTGTGTGTAAAAATTGTTTAAGTGCCATACATACTGTGTGAACGGCTCTACACACAGTTGCCTTTCCCACATGCTCTGCATCACCCACATTGTACTAAAAATGCCATGACGCAAAAAAAACCCCGAAGTGCTATGTACACTGTAATACGTTACATCAATTTTTTAAGTGATGATGTTTCCAATTTTAAGTAAACAGAACTGTAAATTTTTGAGTTTGTTGAACTTGTTGCAAATCAAATAAATTGTTGGTGCTGTCACCACATCAGACAAGCCAGCGCGGGGATCGAACCCGGGCCGCTCACATGGCAGATGAAACACTTACCACTGAGCCACCAGTGCTCTTTTACTTGGTGGAATTTTTACGTATTCACGATTGCTTAAAATATTAAAAAGTTCTGAATACTCAAAAAGGTCTATTAATTTGACCTAATTGCACAAATGTGTTTAATTACTTTGAGCATTAGCAATATGCGGTTTCAAGAAATGTGTTAAGTAAATTAACGATTTCCTTGAAAACCGATAACACTCTTTCAAATAATCATTAGAAAATTAAAAGACATCAATACGTCTTTTAACTCTCTCCCGGCGAAAACTCGTATAATTTGTGCCTCCACATCCAAAGGATCTTCATTAAAAGCGCACATCATGCTCAATAAACCTCTGAAACAAACTTACCCTGGAACATAACCTGCTACCGAGCAGGTTATCTTCAGAGAGTAAGTTGCTATGGTTACAAACACACCCAGAGAGTTACCTCCGTTTTTGGAACCGAAAGTTGAGGATATCCACTAACTTACTCTTAAACTTATCCGGGTATGTCACATAACCTGCTTTCTGGAATATCCCCAGAGAACAGCTGTCTGTAAACGTGTTCTGAGAACCCCACACCCCCAAAAAAAATTTATCAAGTGTCAAATGGCTAATTATATATGTAAGGATTCACCCCTAGAGGGCACTGTGTGCCCAATACATTTTGTTTTGTGTAGTTTTGTTTGTAGACTCAGTTTCCCAGAATGTACATCGGTCAGGTGATGAGAGTGCTCACCTGAACTGAGGTAGCTCATTAAATCCGCTATAAATAGCTGTTTGTTCTGGGAAACTGGGTTAAGCATTATGATGTCAAATAGGCATTTTTTTTGGTTTGTTTCAAGTTGGCATTTGCTTTAAGATGGCTCCAATTTAGTAATGTTTATGTTCATTGTGTTCTGAGTTGTGGAGCTGTTCTGTTTGAGAATGTGTGGTTAGTGTGTCTCTTGTTATATGTAAGTACTGTTCTGTGTGTTTCCCATTGTCTAATACCCTAGTTTGGTTAGTTACTGTTTCTGTCCATATGTCTTCTTGTCTCTGTGTCTCCTATTGTGAGCTTAGCTTTTAGCATGGTTAGCCCCTAGTAGGATTAGCCGCTAGGAGTGTATCCTCTCTTGTATGTTTACATATTAGTCTGTTTAACTACTAACCATTGTACTACTAACTTGCTTAGCTCCTGATTAGCTCTTAGTCTGTTTCATACTTAGTCTGCTGTGTACCTTAGTGTGTCTCGTCCCTAGTCTGTCTCGTCCTAGTTCCTTTCAGTTCCAAGTTTTTGTTTCGCTAAAGAGCCAGGGTGTCATGTTTTGTTCCCTTTTGTTATTAAAGACTCTTTGTTTATCAAACCCTCTGCGCCTATGCCTGCCCTTTTTTTATATATGGTATATTTCATGTTTTAAAATAGAAAGTTATGTAAGTTCCCAAACACCATTTAACTGAACGATGTGACTGCATCTCCGTGCAAACACACCCCTGTGTGCGTTCATCCTCCACAAGACACTCAACCTCCGGTTCTTGATGATCAAACATCAAAGGTTGGAAACCGTGGCATACCTCAAACGGACTGAGATTAGTGGCTGAAGAGACGTGGAGATTATGAGATAACTCACCCCATAGGAGGAAGCGGGCCCAGGAGCGCTGGCGATCAGCAACAAAGCATCTCAGATAGCGCTCCAGTTGTTGGTTGGTCCACTCCATCTGACCGTTAGTCTGGGGATGATAACTAGAGGATAGACTACAGGTGGAATTGATCAGACGGCAGAAGGCCTTCCAGAACCGGGAGGTGAACTGGGGTCCCCTGTCCAAGACGATGTCTTTTGGGAACCCATGCAGTCGGACTACGTGTTCCAAAATCAGCTCTGCTGTTCTTTTGGCTGACGGGAGTCCGGCAAGGGCCAACAGGTGCACGGCTTTGGAGAACTGGTCGACGGTAGCTAAGATGGTGTTCTTCTTTTCGGAGAGTGGCAGGCGCGTGATGAAATCGACAGCAATGTGCATCCAGGGCCGACGGTGAACAGGGAGTGGTTGGAGTTCCCCGGTGTCGGTTGATTGGTATTCTTAGCCCTGGCGCACAATGGGCACGCCTGGACGTACTCCTTTACGTCACTCACCATAGATGGCCACCAGAAGGCGCGTCTAATAAATTGGAGGGTGCGGTTGGCGCCGGGATGTCCAGATAAGGGCGAGGAATGACCCCATTGCAATACCTCGGTTCTTACGGTGTCCGGCACATAGAGTCACCCAGGCGGCACACCTGCCGGCGTGTTCTCCATCGCCTGTGCACGGCAAACCCTCATTTCCAGGTCCCAGTGAAGTGGTGCAATGATCTTGGTGGGTGTGATGACAGGCGCAGGGTCCGCCCGGGGGGTCGTCCTCTTCATGTTGTCGGGATAGGGCGTCAGCTTTGGTGTTCATGGACCCCGGGCAGTAGGATAGATGGAAGTTGTAATGTTTGAAGAACAGTGCCCACCGCGCCTGTCTCGGATTGAGCTGTTTTAAGTTGCGGATGGTGATCAGATTCTGATGGTCAGTCCAGATGATGAACGGCTCCCTGGCACCCTGGAGCCAGTGTCGCCATTCTTCCAAAGCCCACTTTATGGCCAGCAGCTCACGGTTCCCTACCCCGTATCGCTGCTGAGTGGGGTCAAAGTTTTTGGAAAAGAAACTACAGGGATGTAGTTTCTGGTCTGGACCTCGTTGGGAGACAACGGCCCTGGCGCCCACATACGAAGCGACCACCTCCACAACGAATGGTTTACTTGCGTCGGGGTGCAGTAGAATTGGGGCATTGGTGAATCGGTGGCATAGGTCATGAAAGGCTGTGATGGCGGCGAAATTGAGGCTGAAGTGATGAGAATAGGGTTGAGTCAGAGCAGTTAAAGGGGCGGCAACCGTACTGTAGTCCCGGATAAAGTGACGATAAAAGTTTGCAAACCCGAGAAACCGTTAAAGTTGCTTGAGGGTCTTGGGTAGGGGCCAATGACGCACAACTTCCAGTTTCTGCGGGTCCATGGCCATACCCTGGGGCGAGATGACAAAACCCAGGAACGTGGTGGAGCGCTCGTGAAAGACGCATTTTTCCAACTTACAGTACAGTTGGTGGGCTAGTAATCTCTTATGGACCGCTCTGACGTGCTGGGTGTGTTCCTCGGGTGTGCGTTAATAAACTAGGATATCGTCCAGGTAAACGAACACCCACTGCCCTAGCATGTCCCTGAGGACATCGTTGATGAATTGTTGGAAGGCGGCGGGTGCGTTGCAGAGTCCGAATGGGATGACCAACCTCTCAAAGTGTCCAGTAGGGGTGATGAAAGCCGTCTTCCACTCCTCGCCCTCTCTGATGCGCACCAAGTTGTAGGGGTCATGTTGGAGCACCCAGGGGTGTCCGAGTATGATGGGTGGTGATGAAATGGAGATGAGATGGAATTGGATCTGTTCATGATGGTGGCCAATGACAAGGGTGAGAGGCTGAGTCTGAATGGTCATGGGGCTGGAGGAAAGGGGCCGAACGTTGACAGATGTGATACGAACGGGCTGGGATAATGCCTCAAGTTCCACTCCCAGCTTTTTGGCAAAAGAAAAGTCAATAAAGTTACCTGTGGCACCAGAATCGATGAACGCAGTACTTGCGACCCGTTTGTAGCCAAACCGGAGGTGTATTTGGACCGTGAGACGGGAATTATCGGGTGTCGTGATTGAGAGGTGGAAGGGGCCCGGTGAACTGCCCCATCTGCTCACCGGGCCTGAGCGTTTCCCGGGCGAAATGGACAGATGGCCCTGTGGTGCACCACTGACCCACAGTAGGCGCAGAGCCCTTCTCTAAAGCATTGTTCCCGTTCTGCAGTGGTCAAGAAGGCGCGTCCTAGTTGCATGGGTTCCCCGGCTTCCGTGTCAACCACGGCGGGAGGTGGAGAACCGACTGATTCCGTAGGTGCAGTAGTGAATGAGGTGCAATCTTCCGGAATAGGCATACGAGAGAGGGAGGAAGGAGTTTGGGGCGTGAAATGTCAAGTCAAGTCAAGTCAATTTTATTTATATAGCGCTTTTAACAATTGACATTGTCGCAAAGCAGCTTTACACAATAAAAAGAAGTAAGTTTTTATGCAAAGTGTATGAATCAAAATGATTGTCCCTGATGAGCAAGCCGAGGGCGACGGTGGCAAGGAAAAACTCCCTGAGAKGGTAATAGGAAGAAACCTTGAGAGGAACCAGACTCAACAGGGAACCCATCCTCATCTGGGTGACAACGAATAGCAGAGATTGATCAGCATAATAATGTGTACTGGAAGTTCAGTGTAACAGGAGATGTGTTAAAATTAAAATTAAAAGGAGTCCAGTTTGTTCCCGGGAGCTCAGGTAGACTGTAGGGTATTCCGGTCCTGAGCTATCGAACAACTGAAGTCACAGGTCCCCAGAGCATCAATCGATGATAGGACAGTCTTAATGGAAACCATCCCCAGCCACCATACGAATCCAAATGGGGCAGAGATGGCATGATGGGCGGCAGGGTGCGAGGAGCTGGCTTGGGGTGGGCGAGCAGACGCTGGTCGATTCGGAGGGCGAGTTGAATTAAGCCCTCCAATGTGGCTGGGAGTTCACGTCCTTAATGCGCGACGCCTGTCCCTTGTAGTAGGCTGTCTGGAGGGCGGAGTTTCCCCAGTCAGTCTGAACAGTGAGGGTTCGGAAATCAGCCGTGTAGCGGCTCATGGACAAGCCTCCCTGCCGCAGATGATACACCTTGGAGTCGGTCTCCACCTCGGCAGCAGGATGTTCAAAATTCAGTTTTAGTTTTCAGGTGAATTCTCTATAGGAGTAGGCCGTATCTGAATCTGACCTGAGAACCGCGTGGTTGCTCAGCTGCCTGTGTGAATAGCAACGAGACGAGGAGTGCAACACGCAGTTGGTCTGTGGAGTATCTGGTAGAATTAACCTCAAACTCAAGATCTAATGCCGTTAAAAACACACTGCACTTCCCATCTGTGCCATCCCACTTATCTGGTAAGGCTATGAAAATATCAGAGGAGGGAGGGGGGGGGGCGGTGCCGCAGCCGCTGCGGGGGGCATGGCAAAAGCCAGCTGCACAGCCACCCCGCGGAGGGTCGCGTTCTCCTCTCCAAACCCGCATACCATGAGTATGTCGGTTCCAAAACCCCTGAGAAGAGTAAGTTTAATTAACCTCCTAGTGGTTACCCAGAGTTAATGCGCATGCACGGTGCATACATAAAGAAATTTTCAATGGATCGCCGAGTCAAAATTGGAAAATCAAAGTGAAAAAAGACAGCGTCATACTTCACAGAAGCGGATTTGGAGGTTTTAATGCAGCATATGATGAATTCAAGCCAATAATAATGAAAAAAGCAATACGGCTGCATCGGCTAAAGAAAGAGAGTTGGCTTGGCAAAAAATAACGGACAGAGTAAAGGCATAAGAGTATTAAATAGCAAATTTGACATTGGCTTCCCTTTTTATTATATACTGTAAACACAAATGCTGAAAATAATGAAACACATAGGGCACTGTTAACATAAATAATTGCAATTAGGTCAAATTAATAGACCTTTTTGAGTATTCAGAACTTGGTGTTTATGAGTTTGTAGAAATTACACTTTTCAAGTTAGCTGAACAAATTTGATATTTCAAGTAATCGTAAGTACTTAAGTAACAGTAACTGTCACCTTAAAGTTCCACCAACTGGGTTCAACCTCAATGCACGATCTAAGCAGTGCAAGAGCTTGTGTCCGGTTGTCCATATTTAAATTTTATTGTCTGATAGACAATAAAATTGCCTTCCTAATGGCCAGCAAAGGAGCTGTATAAGGTCTATCTTCAAAAGCAAATAAGAAAAAGTGACATGGAGATGGACCTTATACAGCTTCAAATGGAAAAGAAAAGGTTATCCATTAAAAAAGCAACACTAGATATTTAATTACTGGAGCATCACCTTAAGGTGAAAACTTTAATGAATGAGTGAATATTAATCTGTTGCATGTTAAAAGTGTTGTGTATATAAAGCAATGTAAAACACACGCACGCACACACACACAAAACTTTTTCATTTTACACACACACACACAAACTTTTTCATTTTACTTTCATTGTTTTTCAGGAAATAAAGAAATGAACTGCACAGCAGACCAGTGCAAACAATTTATTAAAATATTTTCGACACATCCTGTCTCTCAAAAGTCGTCCATCTCTGTTGTGTGCAAAAATCTGTAGGGGTTCCTCTGGGCCATCTTCCTCAATACAAGGATGGTGGCTCTCTCCTGTTATAGTGGCAATGTTGTGAAGCGCAACACAAGCCACAATGATGTCGCATGCACTCTCTGGACTGATGAACGAATGATTTTAACAAGACCAAAAATTAAGGACAAAAAAATAAGGTTGTTACCTGTACATTGATGCTATGAATCGATTTCCAACATAGTCTCCCTCATTTATTGAAGGAGCTTTAATAGTAATATTAATGGTGCGTAGTAATGAGTTACATTTACTCGAGTAACTTAGAAAAAAATTACTTCTATGAGTAGTTTTACTGCACCATACTTTTTACTTTTACTTGAGTAGCTTTGTGAAGACGAAGAATCTTACTCCGCTACATTCGGCTACACTCGACTCGTTATTTTTCTAACCATCAAATAAAATAATCTTTTATTCTAAAAGTTTCCCATAAATCCATGCTGCTACTAGTGGGATCTTGTGGTTAATGTACAGTTTTGCTGTGAGTATGGAATGCTTTTTCATGTTTGTGTAATTACATGCTAACTTTAATTGCCTACGCAGTACAGGTCTCATATAAAATTTAACTAAATTTTTTAGCTATTCTACCCACCTCTGTAAATTATTCAATATTTGCCTTTATCCAATTTGCACTGACATGTGGTATGTGATTTGTAAAGAAAATTTGAAAGAAGTAAGAATATAAATCTTTGTTCCAAAAGGTTAGGTAAGAACAAAGAACAAAAATGTGATGGTAGTGAGAGATTCCTTTGTTTGGTTATTATTCTCTACTCTGAGCGCACAAGAAAAGCATAGGAAAGGTTGCCAACCATCTCAAAAATAGAGCAGAAAGACTCAGGCAAGAATGCTATCCTCTGTTCACATCTGATCCTGAACTTCACGAGAGAATATAGAAACAGGGCCAGACCTGGCATCTGTGCCTCCCCCACTGACTCGTATCATATCAGCAGCATCTCATGCCAGAAATGAACACTCCTGCATGTGACAGAATGAACACAACAGTATTCTTTGTACATACCCGCTGCACCCAACGAATGGGCCTGGTGTGATCTATGCAGAGGAGAAAATCAGGATGGTGGTGGTAGATATGACTGTTATAGGGTTGTGGATGTAGTTGAAACAGCATACAAGATGAATAAATTCATTTTCTTACAAGTTGCACAAAAATGAACAATGTATTTGTGTTTAATCATGAATTACAATCAAAGGAAAACCATATTGACAGTGCAGACAAATCTGTTCCAAATTTTTTTAAATACCTAATAAAATTCCATGCATAATTGGAGTACAAAAAGAGCCAATATATATATCTATATATCACATACAGTGACGAAATGATTGTTGATAATACCACATTATCATGTTTAAAATTAATAGGTGCAGAATTTATCCAACCAATTTGTCCAATTTATCCAAACAATTTGTCTACTCAAATCAAATTATAAAAATTCTAAGAAAAATAGATGTTCAATAATAATAATAATATTTTCTCTTTTTTCTTAAGGACATACCACATTACATCCAAAATGTATATAACATATTAAGGGATACTTTAAATGGTGAGCTTTTTCCGAATTTGACAGTTTTACAGATCCTTGGTATTCTTGGCGTGCTAGAGTATATTTAACTTGTCACTGACACGTTTCCAATGTAAATGTGTCCAGATGATATTTTGTACAATGCACAACTTTGTACAACTTTTGTTGGTGAATTATGTTAGTGAACATGTTTAGTTAGTGAATTTGTTAGTAAATTAAAGCAACCATGGAATAACATAGGTTGCAGTAGGTCAATGCCTCAGCACAAAGACACATAGGTCACAGAGGTTTATATATATATATATATATATATATATATATATATATCTCAGAGACTTGCAATCATAAGTGAGGTAACCATTAGATTTCAATCTGTCTATATCCTTGGTAATCGATTTAAAGTTGTATTTTTGACAAATAATCAGGCTGATCTTGCATTAATCTCAGCCAAGTTTATATCACTGCAAGACAATGACACATAAGACCAACAAACCTTCATTGCAATCTCCATTGGAATATTGTGCACAGTGAGTCACGATGGCCTTGTCCATGATCTTCAGACAAGCTGACTCGACTGAAGAGCTAATCTAGACCACTTTGCAATTTCCTGAAATCTGTCTACACAAAGTTAAAAACCTTCAGCTGCAATTCCCAGTTGAGCAGAAGTGATACTATGGCTAGTCATTCAGTATGATCTATGCTGATCTGTCCACACTTTTCTAAAAATCACTATCAATGCCACAACTGACTACAGTAAAAAAGAAGACATAAATATAAAGCTTCACTATAAACCATCATCAATGTTGCCACCATAATTTAGCTAAAATACTTATGTTAAGTATGGTCCACAATTTGTCCCGTGTCAGAGTTTCCAATTTTTTTTTATTTAGAACACACAGTGTATTTCTGTTTTGGCATTAAAAGGGGGACCTATTCAATATTAGGTGAGTGATCATATTGTTATGTTTGATTATATACACATGTGGACAAAATTGTTGGTACCCTTCGGTCAATGAAAGAAAAACTCACAATGGTCACATAAATAACTTTAATCTGACAAAAGTAATAATTAAAAAAAATTCTATGAATGTTAACCAATGAAAGTCAGACACTGCTTTTCAACCATGCTTCAACAGAATTATTTAAAAAGATTAACTCATGGAACAGGCCTGGACAAAAATTTAAGGTGTGTCCACTAATTAGCATCACAGGTGTCTACAATCTTGTAATCAGTCAGTGGGCCTATATATAGGGCTCCAGGTAGTCACTGTGTTTTTTGGTRACATGGTATGTACCACAC
>QMIH01000663.1:2114-50545 GCA_003987875.1 Clarias batrachus | reverse complement strand
GGACTGAAAGGGTATTTTTCTCAAGCGACTGGCTTTTTGTGTTCTTTCGACCAGTCCAGGAGAGTTATCCGCTGTACAACTGTGTTACTTAGGTTTATTTTTTGTTCGAGTTATTGTGAAAACTGAATAAAGAACTCTCAATTACGTGAACCCTGCATCTGTGTCCGCCCCAGTTTCTGCAGTCATGACACAATCCTTTGGGACTGGCACCACCACTAGACAATAGAGAGCAAGTATGCAACTCACTTAGCTTCAGTGCCAATCATTCAAGCAAACCAGATCATTTAGGGATGGTATTTGATTCGATTGTGCAATAAAAAGAATAAAAGGTATCTTCCAGAATCAATTACTCCCCTCAGCTTTTCTAGGTTTTGCTCTGAGTTCTGGTTATCTTAGCTGGACTTTGGTTTTATTAGGTGGATGAAATCTTTTACATTTCAAACATTTGTCCATACTCACTGATTTCGATTGCTGTTTGTCCTGTTATAATGAACTCACCTGAATTCTCCCTCTTTGTGCTGAATGTTTTATTACAATTAGGAATTGAAACCCAAATGTCCTTATAAAGGGACATTCCTACCAATTACACTGTCTATACGCTACCGCTCAAAAGTTTGGGATCACTTTCTAACCCCATGGTCGTAGATGGCAGTAGTGAGCAATGGTAAGGTTTGGCATGTTCAAAAAGAACGGAGAGCAAGCAGTAGTGATGCAAAGTTTGAAAGATTTTAGTTTTCATTTTGTTCTTTTGATCAGAAATAAGATCAAGTGTTACATTTTCAATAAACAGACCCTCAACAAGTCTACATACACAAATTTTGGCTATAGTTCCAGTAATGAAAATATTACAATGCAGCTAAGGACATATTATGATAAAGAGAATGAGCAGATCACCTCTCATATCTTCTGGTCCGAATCATTTGTTCTTTTGTCATGTGACTCATAAACACTAGGCAGTGCATTAAACAGGAAACAGGCTCTTTTCACAAGTTGTTCATTCTTTTTAATTTATAGCAGTACTATGGGAGTCAAGTGGCAAAAGAAAGAACAATTCAGACTATAAGACTCATGAGAAGAACCGCTCAATTCTGTTTCCTATGTAATGAACTGCATGGTGTCTATGGGAGTCATGTGGCAAAAGAACAAACAATTCAGACTAGGAGATTCAAAGGTAACTACTCATTGTAGTTGTATCCTGTACATAACCTACGGAGGTTTTTGCGATGCTTTTTGCATGTGCGCCCCAGTGGGCCCAGCCTACCTGTCCTTCTGAATCATGTTAAAGACTTGTTTTCAAAAGAAAGAATGGTTTGCTCATCACTACCAGAGAGCAAGCAGCTAAATGCGAGAAGCAGAGAGCATGTTTGTCATTAGTTTTTGTTAAACGTATTCCATGCATCTGTGTTGTTGTCAATAAAGACGTAGGTTACAGAACCGTTACTTTTGCATTACTACTTAAACGATTAGCTAACTGCTGTGCAGTGTGGTCACATAAAGTCTAACATTAGCTAAGCTCACCTCAGTAACGTCTGGGTGCCTCAATATAACAATAAGTGAAATCACACCGGGCTCACGTATATAACGCTAATTGTCTAAAATACCTCTAAGCTTACTGAAACATGTTTAATTAAAAATAAATCAATCAATAAAAAACTTATCAGAATAGAGTACACAAAATTGCCATCTTCACCTCTGTAGTGTAGTTTGATAGCATCAGTCTGGCAGGGGAGTGAGGTTGGGGTTTTATAAAATCATGTGATTTCATCTCAGGGAGGGTTAATTGGTGGCTCAATTCGAGTTTTTTTAGTTTATTTAGTCTGTATCTCCAAAGTTTTCAAGAACACAGTGTTACTTGTTGTCTGAACAAATACCACTGTAAGAAGCTGTGCAAGCAATGCTATGTTAACTCATTCAACATTTATCAAGTTTAATTTTTTTTTACAGTGTATTATAGGAGCTTAAAACAGTTGTGGATAACATCAGATTTCCACAATATTCATCATTACTTTTTATTTATTGATGAATGAATGAATTAGTTTGTTTATACAATATTTTTAATTCCATTGTATCATGATACTCTATCACTCTACTGTATCATGATCTCTGTGTGCATGGAATTTGCATGTTCTCCCCGTGCTTGGTGGGTTTCCTCCGGGTACTCCGGTTTCCTCCCACAGTCCAAAGACATGTAGGTTAGGCTAATTGACGTAGCCCGTAGTGTGTGAATGAGTGAGTGTATGTCTGTGTGCCCTGCGATGGATTGGCACCCTGTCCAGGGTGTACCCCGCCATGTGCCCTAAGTCTCCTGGGATAGGCTCCAGGCTCCTCGTGACCCTGAATACAGGATTAAGCGGTATAGATGATGAGTGAGTGAGTGAGTGAATCATGATACCCCTCTGCATAGAAGATTCCGATGTAGAGGTTCAAGCTAAAATTCTCAGCATGAAAGTCTCTCAAAAGAGCTGCAGCCAGTTTAAACTCTTAAACTATTTGAAGAGTACTGATAACAACTTAGTTTAACAATGGCAGAGCGTAGTGATCAGGACAGGCAAGCTGCAGTGGGCTCATTTTTACTGTGATGCTGTGTGACAGTTTTATTCTATAAATTAATTCAATGCTTGATCAAGCTTTCTGTTAGATTGGTAGGAATCAGTCAGAACTCCTTTGGGAATTTGCCAATCATGTGCATACCATTACAGTATTATGGTCTTTATCAAAAATGTTCCTTAGAGTGCTGTACTGTATACTGAAGCAAATTATTATTCACACTGAAGCTATTGTCTCTCTCTTTCTGCACACTAGCCATATTGTTTATTGTGTAATCTCTCTCTCTCTCTCTCTCTCTCTCTCACACTCACACTCACACACACACACACAGTGATTGTTGTGTCTTACATACATCTTATTCTGTCAAGAAAAGAGAGACATAAACAAAAATCCAGAACACAGGAAACTGTAGAGAACCAATCTATCTACAGTACCATATGGATAGTAATGTTTAAAAGTTAATACACTAACTTTTAAACTGGAATATAATAAAAATCATCTGATGGTAGCAGGTCTCATGATTAGACAAAGACAACCCCAGACATATATTTTTTCACTGTGCCATTATTTATTTAACAAAAATTCAAGATTTATGAATTTTATTTGTTACATACATGGTTGTACAAATACAACAGTAGTGAAATGCAATTACACCAAACTCCAGACTGTTCAAAAAAATTAAAACACTAATAACAATAAGAATAAAAGAATAAGTTAAACATGTACAAAATAAAAATAAAAATAAGAAGACTATGATATAAATGATATATTGTATAATATAAATTATACAGAATATGTCTTAATCTGTGATATGTTAAGCTGCTTGCTCTCTGGTAGTAATGAGCAAACCATTCTTTCTTTTGAAAACGAGTCTTTAACATGATTTAGAAGAACGGGTAGACCGTTCTTCTAAATTTCACCCAGTGCACCAACCAATCAGCAACGTCGTGATACCCTTCAATGGAGGTGAACAACATGATGAGAACGAAACGTAATGCAGGTAAACAAACAAAGCTGCATACCTTGCTGAAAATTGGTGCTCGTTTGAGCTTTGTGTTTCTTCGTTTGGTATGTTTGTGTGTATGTGTATGATTGACAGAATGGGCAGCTCACCATCATATCTTCTAGTCCGAGTCGTTCGTTCTTTTGAATCTATTGCACTGCATAGTGTCTATGGGAGTCATGTGACAAAAGAACGAACGACTCTTCAATTCAATTCAATTTTATTTGCATAGCGCTTTTAACAATTGTCATCATCGCAAAGCAGCTTTACACAGTCAAAAGAATAATTTAAGTTTGTATGAAATGTGAATGTGTATGAATCAAAATGGTCAGATAGTCCCTGATGAGCAAGCCGAGGTTGACAGTGGCAAGGAAAAACTCCCTGATGTCAGAACTACTAAGAACTACAACTCCCAACACCAATGCCACGGTTCACCTGAATACTAACACCTCAAACTAATTACGGAACTAATAAAAGAGACTCACACACTTCCGGTGGTTGCGAAGTATACGCTCCCTGTGATTAGCTCCAGAGTTGTTACCAAGCCGTTTATGAATACCTGCCTTTTGATATTGACCCCGTTTGTGTTTTCGTTTCCGAGTTTAGCCTGACCCTTGCCTGTTTAAACGACTATCGATTTTGGAATATCTTAACTGGTTTGTTTGACTTGTTCAAAGATAATAAATATCTTAACTGCATCTGCGTTCTCCGAGTCTGTAACTCTGACACGTCAGATGGCAAAAGGAAGAAACTTTGAGAGGAACTGGACACAAGAGGGAACCCATCCTTATTTGGGTGAAACAGAAAGTTTTCCAAATCTCTGTCATACTCTCTCATGTTCTTTTTGACAGAAAAGGCTTTCTCCTGGAATCCCTTCCAAACAATATTTGTTCATTCTTTTTTAAATTGTCCTATCATGGACTTTCACATTTAACATGCTCAGTGAGGCCTGTAGGGTCTGAGATGTAGCTCTTGGGTTTTTGGTATTTTTTAAGCATTCCATGGTCTGACCTTGGGGTGAATGTGCTGGGGTGTCCACTCTTGGGAAGATGGCAACTGTCTTGTGAATAACCTTTTCAGGTTGATGTGCAGCAACAATTCCTTCTCTAAGTTCCCGTTTGAAACTGTGTTAACACACACCTGAATGTTCCAACCAGCAAACTGCCAAAACATCTGCTTTTTATAGAGATCTGCACCCCGACTGAAGTTCAATTAATCAGTATCTGATGATTACCAACACCTGACTGGAGCTTACCTCTTAATAACTGTGGAAGCAGCAATGGAGTACTTAGTATTTCCCCCATGTTTTTTTTTTAAATTTTTTTTATGGGGAAAAAGTTACATGTTGTCATGTGACGTTGTATTTGCCTAATACTAAGACTCACTATGATCAGAGGAAAAAACTAAAATACATAGAATTAAAAGAGGGGTGCTAACTTTTGAACACGACTGTATAAATGTGTTGAATGCAGAACATGCCAAGCTGCAACTGGGAAAAGACATTTCATCCATAAAACACCAATTCCAAGAGTATCAGACATCCAAAACATGCAATTAATCCATAATTCATAGACCATTTCCACTCAGATATGTCAGGATATGATATTACTGGTTTCTAAGGTGTTCCTCTTTAAAAAAACATTTATAGAGATTAATTCTGTCTTTGTTTCATTATTCTACATGATTTATTATTTTGTTTGCATGCTCTGCTATACATTTGCATATTTTGATTGTTTTGCTCTTTGCATGGCTTCTTAGGAGAGAAAGCATGAGGCTCCAGTGATTTCGCTCTTTCATCTTACGCTCATTTGTCTACATTGCTGCTAAAACATTGTGTTGTTTTCTTCCTTCTTCCCACTTTCCTTTCTTTCCAGAAGAGTGGCTGCTGCTAATATGCAGCCTAAATATTTATCTCTTTCTCTCGCTTGGTGGCGGATTATGTTGTGGTGTGCTGTTGTTGGTGGTGAGAAGCAGTCTCTAGGCAGTACAAGTTTGCTGTTGAATATCTCAGTAATGATATGCATTAATATCTGGGCTATAGTAGCCCATCTCTCTTAGGATACAAAGGTTATTTGGGACAAGCTTTCGCACAAAATTTATTTAATTACAGACTGTGTCTTAAAGCCTTAAATAAATATTTTATATAATGTTCAATTAAGCATCCCAACTAAGTGTTTTGTCATAGCAAGTGTTAAGATAATTAGGTTTAAATCATTTCAAACCAATTCTCCATTTTCATGTTTGAATCATATCTGCTTTACTCATCGTTTATACTGCTTTATACAGAGTCGCAGGGGGACCCTATCCCAGGAGACTAGGCACACACACTACAGTCAATTTTCGGAATGCCAATTAGCCTTATCGATATGTTTGGACATATACCAAGCACGGGGAGAACATACTGTACAAACTCTGTGCACACAAAGACAGGAATCAAACCTGGTCGATAATCGAACCCAGAACCTGGAGGTGCAATGTCAAAGTGCTTACCACTAAGCTACATTGCTGCCCTACCTGCTTTACATCAAGTTTTATTTATTTTACCCTTCCTGATGTAAAGCAGTAGAATGAATCAATGATGTTTCCAAACAATATCGTGAGAAACAGGAGTAGTAATGGGTAGTGTGACAGTAAGAGTGAAAGCAAGAGTTTTTGTTTGTCATGCACACTCGTAACACGACCGGCACTAGGACCCGGAAGTAATACGGTCGCATTTCAGGAAGCATAAAAGGAAACAAGATGGCGCTTCACATTGCTCAGTCATTGAGATCGCCCATGCCTTGTCTGACGCTTCGCCAACTATTCTGTGAGTACTCACCAATTCGGGTTGCTTCTTTGATTGAGTGTGTGTTGCTAGAACACGGATTTATTTGTGTAGATCCTAGCTCTTCGTGTAAGAGAGTTCTTAGACAAATCGCGTGGTTATCCTGCCTACTCGCGTTGCTTCCGCGTTTGGGTTTACCATCCATGCTACACGGGCTAACTGCTAAGGCTTCTGTGCTTACCCTCCAATAGCTCTTGACAGAATGACTAAGCCTAAAGCAGTAAACCCAGCGGAGCTTGCTCGCCTCTGTGATGTGGTTGACCAGCATGCTGAGCTAATCAATAAGCTCCGTGGAGAAGTTGCATCTCTGCAAAAGGACCTCCAAGACATTGCGGTTTTGCGCCGCGAGGTGGCGAACCTACGGCAGGAGAATGCGACCCTTGGCGGGGCGGCTGCTCACTTGGTTGTTGCCACGTCCATCACAGTCCATCCCCCTTCTGATGTTTTCATAGCTCTACCGGATAAGTAGGATGACACAGATGGGAGGTGCGTCTTTCTAACCACATTGGATCTTGTGTTTGAGTTTAATTCCACCTAATACTCCACAGACCGACTGCGCGTTGCACTTCTCGTCTCGTTGCTATCCGGACAGGCAGCTGAGTGGGCCACGGCGGTCCTCAGATCAGATTCAGGCACGGCCTACTCATACGGAGGGTTCACCCGTCAACTGAAACTAACATTTGAGCATCCTGCTGCTGAGGTGGAGTCCGACAACAAATTATATCATCTGCGGCAGGGAGGGTCGTCTGTGAGTCGCTACACATCGGACTCTCGTACTCTCGCCGTGCAGACCACCTGGGAAGACGCCGCCCTCCGGACGGCCTACTACAAAGGACTGGCCTCACGGATCAAACACGAACTCGCCGGACGAGAGATTCCCGCAACGCTGGAAGGACTGATTCAGCTCATTGACCAGCGCCTGCTCTCTCACCCGAGGCCAGCCCCCCGGACCCTGCCACCCACCATGTCACCCTCATACCCTCATGCCTGAGATTCGTCCCTCCCCAGCATGTCAGAGCGGTTCTTAAGAGATTACTAGCCCACCAACTGTACTGGAAAACTGTACTGGAAAAATGCGCCTTTCACGAGCGCTCCACCACGTTCCTGGGTTTTGTCATCTCGCCCCAGGGTGTGGCCATGGACTCGCGGAAACTGGAAGTTGTGCGTCATTGGTCCCTACCCAAGACCCTCAAGCAACTTCAACGGTTTGCGAACCTCTATCTTTATCGAGGACTACAATACGGTTGCCGCCCCTTTAACCGCTCTGACGCGACCCTCTTCTCATCACTTCAGCCTCAACCCCACCGCCATCACCGCCTTTCATGACCTATGCCACCGGTTCACCAATGCCCCAATTCTACTGCACCCAGATGCAAGTAAACCATTCGTTGTAGAGGTGGACGCTTCGGATGTGGGCGCCGGGGCTGTTCTCTTTCAATGAGGTCCAGACCAGAAGCTACACCCCTGTAATTTCTTTTCCAAAAAATTTTACCCCACTCAGCAGCGATACGGGGAAGGGGACCGTGAGCTGCTGGCCATAAAGTGGGCTTTGGAAGAATGGTGACACTGGCTCCAGGGCACCAGGGAGCCATTCATCGTCTGGACCGACCATCAGAACCTGATCACCATCCATAACTTAAAACAGCTCAACCCGAGACAGGCGCGGTGGGCACTGTTTTTCGAACATTATAACTTCCATCTATCCTACCGCCCGAGGTCCAAGAACACCAAAGCTGACACCCTCTCTCGACAACACGAAGAGGACGTCCCTCGGATGGACCCCGCGCGTGTCATCACACCTGCCAAGATCGTTGCACCACTTCACTGTGAACTGGAATCGAGGGTTCGCCGTGCACAGGCGACGGAGACTGCACCGACAGGTGTGCCGCCTGGGCGTGGTTATCCTGCCTACTCGCGTTGCTTCCGTGTTTGGGTTTACCATCCACATTACACGAGCTAACTGCTAAGGCTTCTGTGCTTACCCTCCGATAGCTCATGACATTGTTGCTTTTCGTCTTTAATTTGACACTTAATTGTCCCTTTTCCGACTTTGATTTTTATTTTGTTTCATGCACATTCGTATTTCATTGATGCCTTCTTAGTTACTGACTTAATTTTTTGCCTTTTTTACTTTACTGAAATTTGTAATTTAGCAAAATATATAATTTAGCATCTAATACAGCTTTGTTATTTATTGCTACCATGTTGTCAGACATGTAATGTATTTCTGTCAAGGAGGGTGGGTAGATTGGGTTTATTTTTTTTTTCTTTTAAATTAAATATTGACAATTATATAGTCAAATTACTATATAATACTTCTGAATTTTAAAACAATGGTCAGTAATTAGAGCAGGGTTTTTCATCTCTAGTACTGGTGGACCAATGTCCACCACATTCTGTGCTGGTCACTGGCCCTCCATGACTGGAGTTGAAAATCACGGAAATAGGATTAACAACTGTATCTAGTACTCTGTTGCGATCATTAGGCTAAATAATCACTTTGAATTTTTCAAATTTGAATAAACTTTTGAAAAGTAGTATATTTAAAACTACTGGCATGTTGGTCTTATCAGATTTTTGCATAGTTAGAAGAGGAAATGTTAGTGAAACTATTGCATATATTTTTATTTTCACTGGTTAAAACGTAACATTAATTTGTCATGAAATTATGCAAACTACAATATTAATGGAGAGCAAAGATCCACCACCCAGTAGGACTACTTGGACAAAGGAATCCCATTTGTCTATCTTTCATAACTGATAAACAGTTGGCCAATAATGCATGCAAGGACAAAACATTATTCTCAGGTGCAAAGTTTATTGCAAAATTTCAGTGGAAATACCTTCATATTCTTCCTTTTTACACATCATTTATGCTGATGTAACCTGATTAATCAGGTAAAAATGCATAATTATTAATTAAACATTTATTGGTCCAATTAATTAAACATTTATTGGTCCAATTAATTAAACATTTATTGGATTGCACAGCAATACCATTTTGCATGCCATTGATTTTGACTGGCTAATCCAGTTTTTTCTCATCCAACTTGTGACATGCACTGTAGGCTGAATTTGATATTCCATAATTTCACTTAGTGTATATGCTTGCTTGTGTCCTGAGATGGTTTGGCATCCCATTCAGGGTGTATCCTGTCTTGTGCCCTGGAATAGGCTTCAGGCACCCCCGTGACCCTGCACAAGGTAATGGTATTGAAAATTGGATAGATGGATCTTTGTCTTTCGGCTATTTCAGGGGTCGCCACAGCAAATCATCTGCCTCCATCAAACTCTATTCTCTGCATCCTCTTCTCTCACCCCAACTAACTTCCTTTCCTCACTCACTGCATCCACAAATCTCCTCTTTGGACTTCCTTTAGACCTCCTGCCTGGCAGTTCCAACCTCAGCATTCTTCTACCAGTATGCTTACAATCTCTCCTCTGAACCAAAACCTGTCCGAACCACCTCAATCTGGCCTCTCTGACTTTATCTCTAAAACATCTAACAAGGGTCGTTCCTCTGATGAAATCATTATTGAGCCTATCCATCCTTCTCACTCCCAAAGAGAACCTCAAAATCATCATCTCTGCTACCTCCAACTCTGCCTCCTGTCTTTTCTTCAGTGCCACTGTCTCTAAGCCATAGAGCTTCGCTGTTCTCACCACTGTCTTGTACACCTTTCCTTTCATTCTCGCTGACACTCTTTTGTTACATAACACCCACCTCCACCTTGAACTCCAGACTTCCTCATACAATATCACAGCTACTATCTCAGCATCCTGTCATACATTTTCTCTAAATCTACAAAACACAGTGCAACTCTCCATTACCTTCTCTGTACTTCTCCATCAGCATCCTCAAAGCAAATACTGCACCTGTTGTACTCTTTCTGGGCATAAAACCATATTGCTGCTCATAAATGCTCACCTCTGCCCTAAACCGAGCTTCCACTACTCTTTCCCAAAGCTTCATTGTATGGCTCATCAGCTTTATTCCTCTGAACTTGCCACAGCTCTGCACATCCCCCTTCTTCTTAAAGATCGGCACAAATACACATCTCGTCCATTCCACTGGGATCCTCTCACTCTCTAAAATCTTGTTAAACAGTCTAGTCAGAAACTCTACTGCAACCTCTCCTAAACACTTCCATACCTCCACAGGTATGTCATCAGGACCAACTGTCTTTCCACTCTTCATCTTTTTTAACACCCTCCTCATCTCACTTTTACTGATTTTTGCTACTGCCTGCACCACAATGGCCACCTCTTCTACTCTTCGTTCTCTTTCATTTTCCTCATTCATCAACTCTTCAAAAGCACTCCTTCCATCTTCCCATCACCCTCCTGGCACCTGTCAGTATATTTCTGACCCTATCTTTAATCATTGTAACATGCTGCACATCATTTCCATCTCTATCTCTTTGCCTCGCCAACATGTACATGAATCACACTGCATTTTCAGCTTTCATGTGTCCGTTTACCTTTGACAGCTGCAGGATTAATTAAAGTAGGATTTAATGCAATTGCTTAAATTCAATCCTGAGCATTTTGATTTGTTGTCTCCCAAGGTTGGTCATCACATTCTACCAATCCAGCACTTTAATGAATTTACTGAAGGTGTGCCATATTGAAGGGTTGCAACGATCATGAGGTTGCCATAGTGTGCCATAGGGTTGAAACGATCCACTTGTAAAGACTATAAATTGCAGACGTGAATCAGAAATGTTCATCAATGTTAACTTTTTAACAAAATATGAAAACAATATCTATATAAACTTTTCAGTGCCAGAATACGCTGTTTTATGTTATTTGTATGTCTATTTATTTTTATATACAGTAAGTAATTGTATGTGTGTGTGTGTGTGTGTGTGTGTGTGTGTGTGTGCGCGCGCATCTTTTTAAACTTTTACAACTGTTAGCTACATTGTTGCTGTGTATTAGGCAACAGAACTGGCAATAAATTTAACTGCTCAGTATAACTCAATTGCCTTTAAAAAAATCCAAGTAAAATATGTCCTAAGAACTTATTTCCTTATTTAAGCACTCAAAAACAACAACAACAACAACAAAACAAACAAACAATAAACAAATAAATACATAAATAAGTTTAAGCACAAGTTTAGAAAAAAAATATAGAACGATGATTGCAGGGCTTGAATATGATTGTAGGTAATTACTAACCTCCTCATGCCCAATCAACCACATGCAAGCTAATCAGGGGTAAAAAGGTATTGACATAAATTTCACTCAGTATGAGTGTGAGAGGATATCCTGTTTGTCTAAATGTCACAGAAGTTAAAAACTATTAGCATTTTTAAATTGTGGTCAATCTAAAGGAGAAACTTGACCAGGAACTATTAAAAGAAATTAAGAACAACAAATACAAGCAAATAAAAATGGCCATGCCAGCATGAATAACACTTAACTGACATTTCTTTACTAACAGAAAATGAGTTATAATAATGTTAATGAACAAACAAAAAAATTATACATCAGCCTCTTTCGCAGTGACCGCTTAAAAAAAAGAATCAACATTTAAAAAAGGATCTCTGTGATCCTTGTGGATTATTTTTTAGGTGCTCTACCTTCATTCTTGGTGTAAGGTCATTGGCAGAAATGGTATGTAAACAGATGCTATATTGGCAGTCAAGCTTTAACTTGGCACCAATTGTCAAAATGCCTATTTCAAATTATACTGATCAGAATAAGGCAAAGTACAAGTCAAAGTACAGCAAGGATAAGTGTATCAGTTTCATTTATCTTCTCTTGGAATATTAGACTCCCAAAATGCTTTTTCTGTGCCATTTCAGTCAGTTGTTCTTGGGGGTTTACATGAGTATTTTGTTTTTAGGGAAATGTGCAAGGGTTTTATGGGTTTGGATATACTCTTGGGATCTGCTTTTATGGTAATTTGTATGTTTTTATGATTTACCGTAAATTGCAACTAGGGAAACAAAAGATGAAAATTGACCTAATAGTTTTAACAAAAAATGTTAAATGTCTAATAGGTCTAACCTGAAAATCTCTAGTTGGAACATGTTGCGTCTGAAGAAATTGATAAAATTTAATAAAGGTTTAGGCAGGATGGCCAAGAGAGGTATTTTCAAACAGTTTCACCTCACATGCTGGGGGGAAGGGGGAAGAATATTAATGAATAATTCAGTTCCTTATCCAGTAAAAATGAATATATATTGATCCACCAGGGAGGTTTATTAGAGGCACTATAGTTTCCATTGAGGTTGATTTAGTTTCTGTATACACTTCAGAGATCATCCATCTCTTTCTTCAGCCTTTAGTGGATACTAGTTAATAGGAGGTGATTTTAATGATCAATTACATAAAAAAAAAAAAAAAACCACTTGACTTGTGCTGACAATACTTACCATCATACAAGAGATATTCATGATTGATCTAAATTAAACTTAGATACATCTTAATCCTATCAAAAGACAATACTACTGCATGTCCAGCACATACAAAAAATACTCCAAGATATACAGCCATGGTCAAAATTTTAAAGAATCATGCAAGTGGTAATGCTGTTTGGCTGTGTTCTTTACAAGCTTTTTTTTTTTAATGTTTTTTTTTTATTATTATTTTTTACAGACGCTCCAAACAATCGGAAAGAAAAAAACTTTACCCCAGCCCTCAGCAGTCCAATCCTTGTACCTTTTGCAGCATATCAGTCCATCCCTGCTTTTCCTAGGGAGAAGTGGGCCTTTTTGCTGTCCTTCATGAAATGTATGAAAGTGAGTGTTACCATCAGAAGACAACCATCAGAACACAATCAGAGCGCTATGATCACAATTGCCTAAAGAGAAAACCAGAAATAAAGAATTGTACAAAAACATCCCCCAAGAGCAACTTCTCCCAACCTTCCAACATCAGCTTGGTGAAAAGCAATGCCTTTTCCAGCATGATGGAGCACCTTACCATAGGGCAAAGTTAAAAACTAAGCGGCTCTCTGAACCCTCCAGACCTTAATCCCATCGATCCATCCCATTGATCCAGTCCTTAAGAGGTGGGTGGACAAACAAAAAACCCACAAATTCTGATGAGCTTCAAGCACTGATTTTGCAAGAATGGCCCAGAAGTTGACAGATTGCCAGGGTGAATTGGAGAGGTATTGAAAATAAAGGGTCAACACTGTAAATATTGACTCTTTGCATAAACTTGATGTAATTGTCAATAAAAGCCTTTGCCTCTTATGAAATACTTTTAACTATATTTCAGCAAACCATAGCACCTCCAACTCACCAGACAGAATTTACAGTATAAAAGCGGATGGACTGCACACCACCAACTTACATGCTCAAGTTCGCGGCACAAAGGCAGACAGACTGAACACACTGATTAACCCTGTTAGATCCACAAGATCCACCTGCACAAACAGGAACACGACAAGCAAAAATGGCAAAGCCACACACCCTGGGAACTTGAATGAAAGAAGGCGTTGAATGCCTCCGTTTGAGGGCCACGTTAGACAAAGCTGCGTGAGCTGCCGCATCACTTTCCAAATCTGTTAAACTGCAAAGTGTCAACCTGCAAACCAGCCATCTTTTGTCATCACTGCTAAGAACCCTGCTCCCAGCCGGGAAAGTGGGAGATGCCTGCTAGAGGTTGTTTCAAAGGATGGCTGGGCGGGGTCAGCTGACCCTGTCTGTAAAGC
This sequence comes from Clarias batrachus, assembly GCA_003987875.1. Lineage (NCBI taxonomy): Eukaryota > Metazoa > Chordata > Actinopteri > Siluriformes > Clariidae > Clarias > Clarias batrachus. The sequence continues at coordinate 36,502 of QMIH01000663.1, read as the reverse complement.
TGCATTGACGGGCCAGTAGGCACCATTGCCCCACGTCAAAGCACTCTATCACTCTTCCACTGCCAACACTTGCCACTGCCAAAAGTACCAACACCTGGTTTAAAGACCATGGTATCCGTGAGCATGTGAAAAGCAAACTCGCCTGACCTAAACCCCATAGAGAACACAGGGGTGCTGTAAAGAGAAAGATGCTTGACACCAGACCCAACAATGCAGAAGAGCTGAAGGCCACTATAAGAGCAACCTGGGCTTCTATAACACCTCAGCAGTGCCACTTCGCCTATGTGCCATGCCACGCCACATCGCTGCAGTAATTCATGCACAGGGATCCCAGACCAAGTATTGAGTGCTCTACATTTTCATACTTTTAGCAGTCCAACATTTCTGTGTGTACAGGATTTGCTTTTGCCCCCTTTTTAAAACTGTCCATTTTCATGACCACTTCTTTATGAGTGGAAATAATACTGGACTATGAATACCTTTTTTCTCCCTCAAGAAACCCATTTCCAACAACAAATTCATAACACAACTTCCTTTTTACTACTAGTAACGTGTGCCTGGAGCTCCATTGATGCACATCTTCCTTGGTCCCGGAGAGATGTTGGGACCAGCCGAACAGTGCTGGAGGAGCAGAGGGAATGGGGGGCAGTGCAAGCTGTAACTTGAGCTGAGAGCTAGGTGGGTGTTGGGCCATTTTTGGCTTTGTAGGCAAGCATCAGGGTTTTGAATTTGAAGTAGGCAGCTACAAGAAGCCAGTGCAAAGAGGGGAAAAGTGGGATAGTGTGGGAGAACTTGGGAAAGTTGAAAATGAGATGCAGTGTGCTCAAGAATTGTGCAGCTGAACTGGCAGTGGTCTTTACCACCATCTTTAATCTGTCACTGTCCACATCATGGGTGCCAAAAAAATCTACAATAGTTCCCATCCCCAAAAAATGAAACATAATCTGTTTAAATTATTACAGATCGGGTTCACTCACAACAATACCTGCAAAATGTTTGGAAAGGTTGGTGATTAAGCATATTAAGTATGTCATTCTGCCCACACCATACAGAGGATGCAGTGGCTATTGTGCGCCATTCTAGATTCCCAGCAGAGTGGCGCTGTACAGTATATAAATACACACATGATCAGCTGCACACGCTCTTTAAACCAGTGCTTCTTACCAGTGTCAGGCACACAATTCCCAAGAGGAGAAGACGTACGTGCAGAAGCTAAGTGTGAAGCTGAGGAGATCCACCGGTCCCGTCTGTCATCATGGGTAATGTACAGTCCTTTTGTAATAAGATTGACGAACTGTGTGCTGATTCGGATCCAAAAGGAATATGGCTTTATGGAGACTTGGCTCCACAAGAACTTCCTGGATCACAGTGCCTCCGTACCTGGCTTTAAACTTATTTGGGCATACAAAAACATGCAGAATGCAGCTCAGTGGTAAGAAAAAAGGTGGTTGGATTGCTGTATATGTGAATGAGAGTTTGTGTAATCCCAGACATGTTAACTTGAAGGAATGTATTTGCTCTCCGGATATTGAAATTTTAGCTGTGACTATGTACCCATATTATTTACTGAGGGAATTCTCCTCTGCCATTTTAATCTGTGCTTACATTCCACCGACAGCTGACCCGACAGTAGCATGTGACGTAACAGTTTGACCTCTGTAAAGGTCTTGAAATCTCTTTGTGAAAATAGAATATATGATGATAGAATAGACAGTGAAATCATAATATTTGTAAATTTAAATAATTGTATAATAATGAATACAGGCTATTTTATGCAAATATGGTGAGAGTTCTGCATTTCCCTCCAGATTTCTGGTAACGCACCTGATAGTGATCATTGGTTGTAGTTTGGGAGAGTATAAAAGGGTGTTGCGAGAACAGCCAGGGGTGGCGCTAATTCACCCCCAGGTTGCGCCTCTAGAAGTTTGTTGCCACGTGCGAGAGGTATGTTTGGTGCGCTGCATTTCCGATTATTTTTCCATGTGAATGTCCTTATCTAACTAATCGCGATCTCCTTTAGGAAGCCGGCTATTTTAGGATCTTTATTGTATTCAAGGTGGTGAACGGATAAGCAGCTCATTGGCATCCGTTATAGTTGCTGTTTCTAAAGAGCTCGTGCTCATGCACTGCAGGAGGCAAATACAGCTGTTTAGTTGGTATGTCGGGTTTTTGTTTCTCTGGTTAGCAGTACTAGATCATTAGATGCATAATTGTCACCTGTTGTCTTCCCTATTGATCTGTTGAAGGATTGGCTGCGAGATAGATGTGGTCTGCATCGCGCGGTAGGTAACGCTTATTTTCTTGGTGCCCGCCACACAGGTATGTGCTGTATCTTTTTACTTTAATGTTTTTAAAAAATATATATTTTAGGTAAATTGATCAGCTAGCGAGGGTGCTTTTTTCACATGTCCTTGGCTTTGCATTGCTCACAGCTTGGCTTGCCGCTTCAGCACTGCTGTTTTGTTCCAGCTTAAAGTTTTATTGTTTTCTTCCGGTGCTTTGCTTTAGTTTCGTTTTGTCCCTGCAACGTTTATTTTTGGTTACACACAGTAAACAAACAAGACAAACCAATACAATACATCAATAAAAGTGAAATATGAGTGTGAAATGTCCAGGATTATGAACACTGGTATAAGAGGAGGGAGTAATGTACAATATTCCATGTGCCATCGGAATCGCGTGTGCACCCAAGCTGCCGATGGCAGAAACAGCGGGAGGGAAATGAACGTGATTTTTTTTCAGAGGTAAGCATGGGTGTGCATGAGTGTGAGCGGGAGAGAGTGTGTGTGCGCGTGTGTGCGTGCGTGTGTGTGTGTGCGCGTGTGTGTGTGTGTGTATGAAAGTGTGAGAGAGGGAGAGTGTGTGTGTGTGCGCATGAGAGAGTGAGAGCAAGAGTATGGGTGTGTGTGCCAGTGTTGCCCAGCGGTGACATCTAGACCAGCTTTGTCACACTGTCCCACATGGGAAAACAGGACATTGGATCTTCTATTTGATGCATACAAAGTCAACACTCTTCCTTCACTCTGAAATTCTGATCACAACTTGTTGGTCTTGTTAACACCTCTGTCCCGGCAGTTCAAAGGCAGCTATCTCCACAAGGAGAAGATGGTCACAGGAAGCCAGTGAGACCATAAAGAACTGCTTTGAGCATACAATTTGGAATGTGAACAACCGTACGCTGTTATCCCAAAAATATGCCTTGGATGACAGTGACTTGAAAGAACTGTTGAACAAGAAGACCTTTAGGTCTGGTGACAAGGATGAATTGAAAAGGATACAGCAGGAACTGAGGGTGAGAATAAGGAAGTGCAAGGACTCCTATTGTCAAACGCTGGAGAGAACTTCAGCATAACGACATTAGAGACGTGTGGATAGGTCTGAAGCAGATCACTGGCTTCAACGTTAAAAATAGTCAGGCAGGGGGCAGCCTGGTCAGAGCCAAAAACCTGAATTTGCATTTTAATAGACGGCCAAGGTCCCCTGGCTGGCCTGTTCTACATAGGGCCAGTCTTCACAACCTCAAATCAACACCCACATCACTATCATCAGCAACTGCTAAGCACCCATGTTCACAACCCCCCCAGCACGATCCTCTTTTTAAACCAGCACACCACCGGGCATCTTTCCGGGGGTCAGGGAGTGGTATGTGTTCTCCTCTTCACTGATGTAGTCGTGTAAGTTCAGCGGTGGTGGCCTGCAGCCCTTGTGCCAGCTGCTCTAGCACATTATTTTGTTGTAGGCTGGCTCCCAGCAGGTGGGGTGATGACTTGATCCTGGGTCAAGGGCGCCCCCTGGCCTTCGTCCGAGGCTCGCATTCTCCACCAATGTAAAGCTGATTCTTTTTTTCTAGTGGTGTATAAACACAGGCGGAGGCGGCAGGTGCTGCTTAACGCATGTTTATTAGAGGTGTTTGTAAAGGGGAGGGGGAGTGGTGTCTTCCACAGACGTGCGGTGGCAGGGATGAGCTGGGCAGGATGTGGAAGATGATGCGTATGGGGAGATAGTGGTCGGGCAGCAGCGACAGGCATCCTATTTCCTATATTCTACTCACTGGGCTGGAGATCCTTTCACCTTTTATAGGTTCGCGCTGCCTCCAGGATGGTGAATGAAAATGGGAAGCCACACCCCTTTTCCGGTGGCCGTGGTGGTGAACTGCTGTTTGGTGCGTAAAGCTGTGGGAACATTGCAAAAGGTGTCGGGTCCCCTGTCACATATGATAAACATTCTATGTATTAACAACATCTAAGAAGGCCATCCCTTCTAGATTCAGACCAGTCGCACTGACTTCACAAGTCATTAAGGTGTTTGAGCAACTAGTTTTTGCACACTTAGGACCACTGTTAAAACCTTCCCTAGACCCACAACAATTTGTCTAACAACCTCTTGTTGGAGTTGTTGATGCAATTTTATACTTATTGCAGCATGCTCACCTTTTCCTGGATGGATGTAATGGAACAGTGAGAATCATGTGTTTTGATTTCTCCAGTGCCTTTAATAGAATACAACAGTGCATTTAATAGAATACTGAGTGAGAAACTGCTCTGGATGGGTGTCAGCACATCTATTGTGTCGTGGATAGCTGACTATCTGTTAGTCCTTAGTTTGTAAGGTTGTTGAGTTCCCTGTCTGATGTAGTGGTCAGTAACACAGGAGCACCTCAGGGAACTATTCTTTCTCCATTCCTGTTCACTTTGTACACCTCAGATGTTCAATACAACTGCCACCTGCAGAAGTTTTCTAATGACTGGGGGGCGTATCAGGGATGGACAGGAATCGGAGTATAGAGAAATTCTGGACAGCTTTGTGGAGTGGTGCACTGCTCCTTAACATCATAAAAACCAAGGAGATGTTAGTGGACTTTAAGAAGTACAAAAATGTGATTGAACCTGTTACCATCATCAGTGAGGAGGTTGAACAGAAGATTGGGCTGGAAGACCAACACTGATGCTGTGTATAAGAAAGGGTTGAGCAGACTTTATTTCCTGACAAAGCTTATATCCTTCAACGTTTGCAGCAGAATGCTGGAAATTATTTATCAGTCTGTTGTGGCTAGTGCCATTTATAATCCTGTGGTTTGCTGGGGGAGGAACATCAGTGCCAGGGATGCAGGCAAGATAAATAAAATCATCCGCAAAGCTGAGTAAATAATTTGACACATACTTGACAGGTGGGAGACAGTAAGGGCAACAGATCACTGAGCAAATTATTGTCAATCATGGAAAATCCATCCCACCCACCCTAAATGATCCTATACAGAGGCAGCAGAGTTCATTCTCTAAAAGTCTGACCCAGCATCGCTGTCACAAAGAATGGTTCAGGAAATTGTTCCTACCATTCAGCATTGCACTGTACGACTTACCACTATGTACCAGATGACTATATCAACTTGGAATATATCCCAATAATATAAAAAAGCCATATAATGATATAATAAGATATAAAATAAGTAATAATAAATTGAGCTATACATATAGATGCATTGAGGTATATAGATACATATAAAAAGGCGTAAATTATTTGAAGTGGAGTGGAGCATGCGTGAGCATCTGAACTCATATCACTAGCTAAATGACCAGGTGAATGGAGAGGCCTGCTGCCTCTGAGCCGAGTACCACACTTATTGGCAATTCAGTGCACATAAACAGCGATACACCTGTTAAAAGTCACCTTTGCTGGCAAATCAGTCTGTGTGCCAACCATATTCGTCTCAGGAAACTGACTCCCAACAGAAACAACAGAATTAAGAGTCTGGGTCACTGCAGACCCGCTCACAGAGACAATTGTTAGGAGAGGTCTTTTGCTGATAAGCAAGTCCCTTTTCACGAAGAAACCTTAGCAAATTCAAGGACGCTTGGCATTCTGCCTTAACTTTTTCCACCATTAATATGTGGGGTTTACAGTAAAGTAGACCATGAATGACTGCTGCATTCTTTACCTCCATTATGTAGTGTTTAGCTCTAGGTCAGAGGAATATCAAATTGTTAACGATTCGGGTTTAATTTGGATAAACTGAATTAAAATTTATATCGTACACTTTATCAACTACCCATCCAGCATAGTATGACTTAGAATACCTTACCAATTCTGTTTATCCCGCGGCCGATGAGCATAATACAAAATCCGGTATTTACCAAATTACAAGCAAGGTAACCCAAGATCTGGGCAAATGTTTAGACTTTAAAATACATGACCAAGACAACAGTTCTTTATAAAGAAGTCACGACACGTCAAGCCACAGCCCCGTCATGATCACCTGAGAACTCCCATTCCACACTGTCTACCACTTCTTACAACATACCGCCTCACTCTCCGATCTCCACACACCTTTATGTTATCAGTGATCACCTTTCATGCCTATATAAACCACACTCTGCCACCACCATGTCGCCAGTTTATTGTGTGCCTTACCAGCCCAATATACCAGTGTTTCTTCTCGTCATAGTCTGCCCAGTTATCGACCTCATTTTGTTTCACCGTCCACTTCTTCGCCTCTTGTCCTTTGGATTCTAGTTTTTGGATTTTCCCGTTATCGACTGCTTACCTGTTATCGACCACAAACTTGGAGCTCAGACTTTCTCTCAGCTCCCTGACTTCGACCCTCGCTTGTTTACGACCACGATTTATCCTCGCATCCGGCATTCCGCGCTTCCACATTACAGCGAGACTTCTCCTGCTCACACCGCAGCGCGGAGCTAAACTAACGTCTTGCTTTTATTATCACCACTCTTCTGGCTCTGTTACACAAGTACTCACTAATTCCTACCCGTGATCGACTCTCAAATCTGCGCTTGGATCCATCACGCCCTTTACCGGCCCCTGACAAAAGAAACAAGAATTTATTTGAACTAATCAAAGATATATGAAACTATGCTACTTGAACACATGCAAGTACAAATACACAGACACACACACAAAAACATAACAGTTTGGAGGGTGAAAGTTAATGAAATTCATCTAGTTCTGTTTACTAGACCAAAGAAAGTCACAAGAGCAGAGTCTTGGGTTTGATCTTACGGTTTTAGTTATGAAACAAGCACCATTTTTCAGCAAGGTATGCAGCTTTGTTTGTCCCTCCAGTGAAGGGAATCATGGTGTTGCTGATTGGCTGTTGCGCAGTGGTTGGAATGACGTCTTTCGGGAAAGCTCTCCGTTAAGGCTTGGTTGCCTGGTTACCGGTGGCTTTCTTTGTGCAGGATGTTGGAGTTCTGGCGTGAAGTCTCGTTGACGTCAGCAAAGGTGGCGTAGCCCAAGCTGTTTGGAAGAGGTTATTCTTCCAATGACGAGGGTGTGCATCCACACGTGAAGCACACGTGATGAGCTGTCATGATGAAGACCGACGAATCGACATGTAGATGACGTGTTTGGACGAGCTCTAACACTGAGTTTTGACCCTTTGTGTCAGTCCGTCCCACGGATGATTGGTCCAATCGGATGTGGTTGCGGGTCTTAGCCACGCTTCACGTGGTTCCCCCTTTTGTGCATATATTAGGCCAGGTTTCGGCTGTCACGTGGGGCCCATCTGATTAATGTTTTAATACCTTTTATAAAGTACATTTTTATGAGATCTTATTCATGCTACCAATTTTCCGTGTACACCACTGTTTTTTGTATAAAATGAGCTCTTGATTGATATCAGACATCCTGTATGTTACACAGGCGGCACGGTGGTGTAGTGGTTAGCACTGTCGCCTTGCACCGCCAGGGTCTGGGTTCAATCCCCGGCCAGGCTCGATTCCTGTCTCTGTATGCATGGAGTTTGCATGTTCTCCCCGTGCTTGGTGGGTTTCCTCCCACAGTCCAAAGACATGCTCCCAAATTGCCCGTAGTGTGTGAATGAGTGAGTGTATGTGTGTGTGTGTGTGTGCCCTGATTGGCACCTTGTCCAGGGTGTACCCTGCCATGTGCCCTAACTCTCCTGGGATAGGCTACAGGCCCCCCGTGACCCTGAATACAGGATTAAGCGGTATAGATGATGAGTGAGTGAGTGTCTTACACACTCATTTATACCTTTTGTAGGAATGAAGAGTGGGCTAACACTCTATTGCACCCCAGGGGTCCCCTTTTAGTAAACTACATGACTCCAGCTCCTCCTTTTATCTGTCTTCTGAGACAATAAAGTCCCTCTCTTATCTGGAAGCAGGACTCGTAACAGGCCCTGAAGAAGAGTGCCTGCCACACCTGGAAGCTGTAAAAGCCCAAAGACCCTGACCTCCAACCGTGTAAATTGGCCATCTGGTAAACAAGGGAGACATCTTTACACCTCTGAGTGGGGGAAACAGCCTCCCTAACCTAAGTTCACTGATACCCCCTTTGACCTCCAGAGAGGCCTTTCCGCGAACAAAGGGACACATGGCCGAGACACGGCTGCCGATCAGCTCTAAAGTATACCAATGGGACAAACTGACACACATATATATATATATATATATATATGTGTCAGTTTGTCCCATTGGTATACTTTAGAGCTGATCGGATATGATATAATGTATCATATTATATCATATCATCTGTATTATCATCTGTATTATCATGTTAATATCTATATGTATCTCTGTTTACTCTATCTGTCATAGAACATGTAACCAGCAGTTATAAAGTCTTTTAACTAGATGAAGGCATGAATGAATGTGTGAGATATGCGATGTGTGGTATCTACAGAAAGCTTATCCTAKTCAAGGAATGCTTATGTACATGAATTACTAGTAACATGAACAGAGCATGTGTAAAGTTAATTCATAAAGGTATTAAAAGTTTCCAACCGGATAAGTACCACGTGATGGCCATAAAACCTGGCCTAATGTATGCACAAGGGGAGGAAGCATGTGAGGCGGGGATGATCCCGCAACTCCCTCTGATTGGAGCAATCACTCGTGGGATGGAACGATAACAAAGGGTTAAAACACCACGGTCCGAGCACGTCTTCCAACGTCTTCGAACATCATCCAACGACTGACCATCTGAAGGAAGCAAGCTCGCCACTTGGGCTTCGGCCCTTGTGAGCGCTACGACGTCTTCCAACGTCACGTCATCCAATGACTGACGCAAGCTCTATCTTTCGTCGCTCGTCCACCGTCGACTCTCGCCTTGCGTCTGACCGGCAAGCTAACAGCTCATCTGCTCTCCACGGCGTCATGAAACTTCATGCCAAAACTTCAAATACGCTAGAAGAAGTGTCAGAGCTCCGCCGTCAGTAACCGAGCAACCAGCGCATCAGCGAAGGGCTTCCCAGAGAGACGTCACCACAGCGCCAGAGCACCAATCAGCAACGCCGTGATTCCCTAACACCGAACACGAATCACAGAGGAAGACCGCAGCGCAATGTAAGTAAACAAACAAAAGCTTTCATACCTTGCTGAAATTGGTGCTCACGTCATAACAAACCGTAAAATTAAACCCAAGGCTCTGCTCTTGTGACTTTCAGGTCTAGTGAACATTACTAGAAAATTACGTTAACTTCATCCTTTAAACTGCATTGTGTGTGTGTGTGTGTGTGTGTGCGCACATGTATTTAATAGCTTAGTTTCATGTATCGTAGTATAGTCAAATAAATTCTTGTTTCTTGATAAAGATTTGTTGTCCTGGTCCAGTAATTTTAAGTTTAAACATTTGCCCAGATCCTAAGTTACCTTGCTCATAATTGTCAAATACTAGATTTTGTTATCATCGGTGGCCACGTGATAAGCAGAACTGGTAAAGTTACACTAAATCATACTAAACGCTGGTCGGGTAGTTGATAAAGTGTACTATAAATTTCAATTCAGTTTTAATAAAATTGACCCGAATCCTTAAAGATTCGATTCACCTCTGAACCAGAGCTGAAGTCCTACACTTTGTTTCATAAAAGGGGTTTGTAAATGCTGATAATACCTTTAAAGTTAATAATCAAACACAACACAGAGGTAAAACATGCTGAATACATGTATATAGCATTTTGCTCTACTGGCACACTTTACAGATTAAAGTGTTTAAATAGTGTCTCTGCCGTATGCCTCTTTGTTCATTGAAAGGCATTTGGAGAAACACGGAACATCCTGTGTCCTGGGGTCAATGAGATGGCCAGTGGTCTGAGTTAGGGAGGGTTTTTCCCCCACTCAGAAGTGTAAAACTGTCTCCTTTGTTTATGAGATTGCCAATTTACACCGTTGCAGATCGAGGACGTTTGGACTTTATGGCTCCAGATGCACGGACTTCCTTGGTTAAGTTTTTCTGCTTCTTCATGTTAGAGATGCTGCCTTGTTGAAAGGGGCAGATAAGATTAGCGAGATGGCGCCATGGAGGCTGGGAGAGGGTTCTGGAATGTGACCGATTGTTTGCTCTCTTTGGGGGCCTGCTCATCCCTACAGTATGAAAACATTAAGTACCTCCCAACTATTTAAAAAAAAATCAACAAAGATGGTTAAAGGATGATTGAAGTATAAAATAAGGAAAAAAGGATTATAATGTGAAATTGACAGAAATTACACACGCGATCTAGTGACAGGAACAATAATGTAATACAGAATGGCAGAAGAGTTAGATTATAATGGGGAAAATTTCCTGGGCAAGATAAGAGATAATGTGCGAACTTGATGAACAGAAGTAAGTAAAAAAAAAAGACCAGATGGACCAAATTTGGTAGAAGGAAGTATGAAAAAAAGAAACTAAGTAACTGGAACAGTGACCAAAGTTGATCACCGGAAGTACAAAATAAAGGGAAAAACATTGGGAGGAGCCAGTTCAGTCCATTCCTCAACCAACAGTATAAAAAGTATATGCATTGTATTGCTCTTCAGTCTGCTCTTTGTCTGTTCTTGAAACAGTTGGCTTCTTATCCTGTTCTTGAGCTGGCATTGGGTGGGCTCACTTTCAACTGACTGCTGAGTCTTGTTTTTTGATACTATTATAACTTGAATAACAGCTTTTGCTTTTGTTAACTTTACAGGTATCAAAAGTGGAAGATAAAAAAATCTCCTACACTTCCTCGCATTTATCTGGAGGCAGTTCCATTGGCAATAGTCTACGAAGTTCAGAGTTAGTCCGTTGTACGTCATGTAGTCATCCTCCGTGATCAGGCAGATGATGGCAGAGTCATCAGAGAACTGCTTCATAATTCATCATGTCTTTTGCAGCCAGAGATATTTGTTAAGCCTGACATGCAATATTTGTAACTGGGTTTACCATAGCACATGCCCCAGGTGAAAGACCTGCAGCATAAGGACAGCAGGAGAGGATAATGGGCTTTCATAACTTCTCACTCAAAATGTAAAAAGGTTGCTGCCCAGTGTTGTGCAGATAGCACAAATGTGAGGAATATTTGTTCAAGTACCTGGAAGTAAATGGGAAGAGATTGCAAGATAAGCAAGAAGAAGTTGTATTTTAATAATTGTAAACCTGTATATTTATACATATTAAAAAAAAAAAAAAAACATTATCACTTAATAGTTTATAGTATAGTATATACTATAGGTTATAGTATAGCAGGTTTTAGAGCTGGTTATTGATGTGAATAGAATACATATTCATTCATTTTTTATGACATAAAAAACATTATGAAAATTCAGAGGCTCAGAAGAATGCTATGATGCATATGTAATATGTGAACTGAGTCTATAGAATATGGACACCACTATGCTACTGTGAACATTGATTCTAGATTCATATGGTAGGCCATTTAGTTTCCACTTGGCTTTAGTTAAGCTGTTACTGCAGTAACCTTGAGCTGGTGCTGACATTTGTGATTGCTTGCCCCATTAATTACATGCAGAATAAAAAAAATGTCAGAGTCCTGGATTAATAACAAAACAAAAACACACACAAACACACTCACTCAGCCACCCACCCACCAAACATCAACACTCCGGAGCCTGTTGGAACATCATGTCTAAAGGTTTGTGCTAATGGCACAACAGGTTGTGCCATATTGTCTAAATCCAATTATTCACACAGTAACCATCCTGAGGCTCAAATTAGTGTGTGAATAATTTTGCTGCTTAGTGTATGCACTGTGTGTTAATTGAGTTCAAGTTGTAATGACCTATGCAATGCAGTACTTTGGAAAAAATACAATCTGTGATTTATGAAGAGATTTATAAAAAGGGATTTGTAAAAAGTTTAAACATGCCTGAAACATATGCATAAACATGACTGTGTCAGGGATAACCCCTAGAGGGCACTATGAACCCAGAGACTTTTTCAGGTTGTAGTGTTCTTAAGTTTCGTTTTTGTACTTCATTTCCCAGGTTGACGTGGGCGCTCACCTGAACCGAGTTAGCTCATTTGTTTTATTATAAATAGGTTGTTTAAGTTCCAGTTGGCGTCTTGCATCTGTTGATTTAATCTCGTAAATGTTGGTCAAGTTTATTTCGTGTTTTCTTGTAGAGATTCTTGTTTTGGTTTGTTTCACGTAAAGTATATTTGTTTGTTTGATTTCCTGCTTTAGAATAAAAAAAAACATAATTGAAATCATCGTTACCTCTGCGTTTATCCCTCACCTGCATCACCTCCAATTCCGTAACAGATTGCTTATATAAATTACATATTCATTTTCCAAAAATGAAGCCAAATAGGCCCCCTTACTGCTTCCACAAGATTTAAAAGGTAAATTGCCGCCGGGTGGTGGTAATAATAATAATAATAATAATAATGCATTTTATTTATAATGCACTTTATATTTGAGGCAAATCTCAAAGTGCTACAAATCATTTCTGCTCAAAAGCTCTAATAAAAAGGTAAGTTTTAAGACCAGATTTAAAATCATCAACAGTCTGTGGCATCCTCAGATACTCAGGGAGAGCATTCCACAGTCTAGGTGCTGCCGAGCAAAAAGCCCGATCTCCCATGGTATGAAGCTTGGTCTTCGGAGGTTTCAGACGATGACCTGAAACAGAGCGGAGGTTTCGTKAAGATGTATGTGAAGTGATAAGTTCTCTGAGATAGGGAGGGGCATCACCATAGATGCACTGGTGGGTAAGAAGGGCAACCTTGTATTCAATTCTGAAGTGCCGGGCCCCTTTGTGCTCCGTTGACCACAGTCAAGGTCAAGGCTGAGAAGTCTCAGTCCTTTTTGTTAACGATTATCCTTTTTTGTTCTTTCATTGATCATGCCTGCCTGCAGATCCTGCCTGGGTATTCACAGTGAGCCTTTTCCGTTGATTACTTGCATATTGTTTGGTTGGAACACTGTGAAACTGTAAATAAAGACTATAAGAACGATATCCTGCACTTGCGTCCACCTCTGATTACTCGGTAAACATGACAATAACTCTCATCCAGTCATCCGCAGTCCAAGATTGTCTATCTTTAGCCCACTGAAACCTTGTTTTTTTCTGTTTAGATGTTAAGATGGTTTTCGTTTGGCTTTTCTGTATGTAAATCCCATTTCTTTTAGGCGATTTCTTACAGTCCGGTCACAGACATTGACTCCACTTTCTGCCCATTTGTTCCTCATTTGTTTTGTTGTGCATTTTCTGTTTTCAAGGCATATTGCTTTTAGTTTTCCATTTTGGCGCTTTGATGTCTTTCTTGGTCTACCAGTACGCTTCCCTTTTACAACCTTTCCATTTGATTTGTACTTGGTCCAGATTGTAGACACAGCTGACTGGGAACAACCAACATCTTTTGCAACATTCTGTGAAGATTTACCTTCTTCAAGAAGTTTGATAATCCTCTCCTTTGTTTCAACTGACATCTCTCATGTTGGAGCCATGAGTTATGTCAATCATCTTGGTTCAACACATCACTGATGTGTGCAAGCAATCTTTTTTTAACTGCAGACTAATTAGCAGTTGTAATCAGATACAGGTGTTTGTTTTAGAAATGCAAAGTGCATGGTGATTTCATATAATTTTCCTCAGATTTGTGTGATTCCATATTTTTTCCTCTGTTTGATCTGTTTGAACAGTTGTCATTAACTATAGTTATCTTTCTTTGTTTTTTTAAAAAAGTGTTTTATACAGCCACAAGGTTGGATTGTTGAATGAAAGTAGTTTTTTGTGGCTTGTATGTGCTTGTTTTTTTTTTTCTACACAAACATTTGAATGAACATCTTCTGAGAGGGGTGATTCCATAATTTTTGCCAGGGGTTGTATAACAGCAAAAGTTAAATTCAGTACATTCTAGCAAAAACAAAGACCTTTTCAGGTGAGTTGGGTAAGTCGGCTGTGAGGTTAGACAAAAGGATTGGAGCAAATCACTACAGATATACCCCATCAACCACATGAACAGAATGAGGCTGGGACTGGCGGTAACTATAAAAACAGAGGTCTGATTCCCTCTGATTCCCTATAGAGGCCACCTCACCAGTGAAGAGAGCACAGATTGCCAAGTTTAAGGAGAAATTTTCTAAAATCTTTTGCCTCTACCTTGATGCAATAAACTCATAGAGCAGAACCAAAAATAAAAGTCACCCAAAAGATTTCAAGTTCATCTTTCATCCTTTACTGTCTGAAGCTTGCTATAATTAAATACTGCATACACTTTAAGCTGACAAAAAGAACCATTGGCCTGGACATTTACGAGAACTTGTGTACATTTACAAGCTGTTTTCCATATTATTTGTTCAGTGGTGTGGAACTACATATTCAATGTGATGCACTTCTTGCAAATGAGCATGCTGTAGATAGGAAGTGGGATCCATAAAAGAGCTAAGAAATATGCAGAGCTGAAAAGGTACAGATTATATTGCTATTCAATCATACGCAGCCAAGGTATACTGTCTGTCGATATACAGTATATACGTCAATATGTTTATTTATGGCACAGACCCACATTCTGTAACAAAAACTTGGGCCCCAAATGTGTACCAGGTTGTAGAGTTATTAAGGACTTTTTACAAAGTACTGCCTGTAGAAGAAGGATAAGTTAGGAGAATAAATATCATCTTGATGACTGAGTCACTGAGGGTAGATAAGGGTCTAGAGGGAGGAGATATAATACATTGTTTTCTTTGGCTTAGATCTTATTTCAAACATTGAGAAGCTACTTGTCTAAGACTGTTAGCATAGTCGATTGTGATCTTAAACAAAAAATAAGTTCCTCTGTGTAATCAGTCATCATGGAGGGGCCTCGTCTATTTAACCTGTAAGTCCAGATTTGGATTAGAGTAGGTGCAGGTTCCTGACATAGCTAATCAGTGAAGTAAATAACACTGATTATCTCATTAAAATTGCACTGCCAAGTGGTGAGATATATTAGACAGTGGACAGCAAGTGAAGAGACCGTTATTCAAATTGATACTTGGAAAGACCAAAAAATGGGCAAGTATAAGGAACTGAGTGATTTTTACAATGGCTAGAGGGCAAGATGCATACAGTAGGTGGACTGGCCATCAAGAGTACTTGGGGTTTTCATGGTGGGCTACTGAATAATTGGGACGATAAAATAAAAATAGACAGTATTAAGATAGATTGGCAATAGAGTTGTGTGGTTAATGGCCCAGGCAGCGTGGGTTGGGGCCATTTTACTAGTAATTAAAATACTAATATTTTATTGATGATGTCATAGTTTACTAGTATCCTAACCCCAATAACATACTAAATACTGATCCAAGCTGATGTTGAGGATGATCCTGCTGTTGACAGGGATACTTGTATGTACTGTATAAGATAATTAATTTATTGCATTCAGACTAGGGAAAGTTAGGTGTAAGCATTTGTAGCATCATCTACTCCAACCCCCTTCCCCATACCATTCACAAAAGTGGGCAGACCCAAGGCCAAATACCCTGGCCATTTCTGGTCCCAGACCCCCACTTGCTAGAGGACTCATGTATTTCTGGCATGCAGTGAATTCTACCTAGGAAAAGTGGTCCAAGAAAAAACAACTGGTGAACTAGTGAAGGCCACCAGGTATAGTCCGATCCAACCTCCGCCCACTGCCATAAGTGCTTACATGAACTAGACCATAGAGTGATGGAATAAGGTGACCTGATCTGACTTAATGCAGGTCAATATTACCCCCTTTTTACCAACAGCATTCCACAATGGCAGTGGCTTCTTTCCATAGGGTAATTTTTTCCTGCCACACTACAAAAAACACATTTTGTTTCACATTCACATGTGTTTGATGGTTTTTTAGTTTTTTCGCTTGTGAGTTTCAAAAAAGAAAAAGTTTTTGTTATTTTTTAACTTTAATTATATTTACTCCCCCCCTCCCCCCGCAAACTACATTTTTTTTTGGATTTAATGACTACTGAATCCACACATAATTACAACACACAATTCTTGGGAGTGTGCCCATTAAATTGTGTCTCCTTTTATAAATTCTTTATAAAATTAATTGCATATTTTTCCTTTTAAACAATTTAAACTCATGTGGCAACATAGCATTGGTCAATGACAATTAAAGAAAAGTTCTCATATGGAAGCCTTGCCAGTTTGTGTTAATGGGGAGGTTTCAGACTTCAAATAGGCATTTGGGTTTTGTCTGGTAGAATAAAAGTAATCATTTTTATAAGGGATAAATTTGACTACAACCAGAATATGGTAATGATGTCGCAAAAATGAGAACTTTCAAAATGAGCATACACTCTAAAAAATGCTGGGTTGTTTCTG
Organism: Clarias batrachus; assembly: GCA_003987875.1. Lineage (NCBI taxonomy): Eukaryota > Metazoa > Chordata > Actinopteri > Siluriformes > Clariidae > Clarias > Clarias batrachus. Next base: position 19,973 of record QMIH01000663.1, on the reverse strand, counting down.
CAAACACGTTGTTGGGTTGTTCATGCTGGGTCAAAATTCTGGGTTATTTTGGGTACTTTAAAGAGACATTGTTGGGTTGGGTAATGCTGGGTCAAATGAGATGTAGGGGTCATTTACAAATGAACACCTGGTTGGGTTATTTCGACCCAACAACTGGTTTATTCTTTATTTCTCCAAACGGCAGCCTGCAAAGTGTTTTAAATATTACTGTTATTGTGTTGTTGTACTTTTAAGAGTAGTTTAAGTGAGAATGTATGTGTGTACAGCTCAAAACATCAATCGGTTATTAAAGATAGCGTCTATTTTTAAAAATTCTCTGAACGATTTCAGAGATTTTAGATCCAGGCAATCCTACGGTGCTCCACGCTCATGTAGCCGCTCAACATAGCCTCATCTCAACCATCGAGTGTGCACTTCCAAGTCAAGTCCGTTCTTTGCGGTCTTGGAATTGAGACACAGCATGAGGAACTTTCTGGATTCTTCACTTCTGAAGCAAGCAGCACGCCACTTAATGCTGACAGTGTTTTATGGTAAGTTTATATGAATTTTTACCTAAATTTCAAATGTTGTAGTTGTGGTAGGAGCAAGCTCATTTCCATGTTAATTCACTTTAATAATTAATTATGATATGGGGGTGAGAGGAGTTCATGTTTTAATATTCTGTGCCAACAGTCGGCTATAGTGTATTTTATGATAAAAGTGCATTTGTAGCACACACACACAAAATAAATTTACTAAATGTAATCTTAAATGTAATTAATTTTTAGGTAATCTTCGCTAATATTAATATTGTGTGTGATTAATATTGTTTTCCCATTCTGTTTTGTTATTCAAAAAGTGAGAAAGTATCATGGTTAAGTCGTAGTTTAAAACAAGCTTTTTCTTTATCCTCATGAAATATTTATTATAAGTTGTAAATTCACCATAAAATATCATATTCATCTAGTGTTTGTTGAGAATTTGAAAACGGGTGAATGTTTTGTATTAAATCCAGATGAATATCCTGTTATCCCTCACAAGTTAAATAGTGAGGTAAATTATTCAAAAATATACACTAAATTCATGTTCACGTTATGTATTTTTGTGTACTGACAAGAGAAATTTTTTTTTGCATTAAATGCATATGTAGCTGTACGTCCTTAACACAAATGTTCAAGGTAAATGTTAGTTATATTGCAACACTAAGTGATGCTGTATAATCCAYAGGTGGACCAACAYRATGAKGATGATATCTRCAAAATATGGAGATGACTGGAGCATTGTTCCATGTATTGTTCCTTGGGGATGATACAAGAGGGACCTGACAGACCTTTTCCATTGTTGGAGGCATTGGATATATTGATACAGACTCTTTGGTGTAGGCTGTTTTTTTTTTGGTCATTGATGTTAAGCAGTGTCTTCTCACCTGGGAGTTTCTCCAGCATACTGTAGATCAGATTGATGAATACGAGTACTCATCTCGTGTCATTAAATTTTTGGGAACACCAGTCTTTTCAGCCAACATTTAATCAATAATATTTTGAAAAGTTTTATAATTTTTGTTTTTAATGTCATTTTTGAAGGAAATGAAATAGTAATAGTTAAATAACAGATAGTTAAAATATTAAGATGGGAAATGTTTGTCAGATGAGCATTATAAGATTTGTATTGAATACTTCTATATAAAAAGCTTTTAAACATTGTATTAAATGCAAAAGCAAAATGCAATTCAAACCAGACTTACAGGGGCCACTTGTTTTTGTTTAATTTATTTTACATTTATTTTATATTTAACAAATGGTCATCTTGAGATTATATGGTTTTGTCTGACATTTTTGTAAAAATTAAGTTATTCACATTTTCTTATTTTGTGACAATCTATTTACATTATGTGAAGTTGTGTACATTTTGTGTCTTTTTTGAAAATAAACAAATCAAATGGAATGTGTCAACACTGCAAGAGTGTTAATTTTACCTACTGGTTGGGTCAAATAAAATAACCCAGCACTTTAACATTTAACCCAGCAAGAGTGTCAATTTAACCCACTGGTTGGGTTGAATGAACAACCCAGAATTCTGGGTTAAATGGTTGTCAAAACAACCCATTGCGCGTTCTGTCCAATAGTGACCCAGCAGCTGGGTTATGGTTAGGTTGTTTTTTAACCCAGCAATTTTTTTAGAGTTTTTTTTTTTTTTTTCATAGAAAACCAAAAACAAAAATAAAACACATGATCATGTGCATCTGTTTTTTGCTCAAGTGAATAAAAAAAATCCTGAGATCTATAGATTTCAGATTATAGTTTATATATATAAAAAAAAAATAATGGCTAAAATGCTCTGAGCTAGGGATTGTGGTTGCATATGATCTTCAGAAAAGTGATTTGTAGATACAGTAATAAAATAAAATTGTATTCTCTGTTAAAATTCAGGATTTTATTTACATAGAAAAGTAGACTGTTGAACAGCTAAACTGTTTAGGAATCATAAATTAGTGAACAGATAGTGGTTATAATCAAGTTTTCTTAAAAGTCTCAGATCTCCATTAGGCTTACATTTACCTATAGCCAAAGAAACACAATTGACTGACTATTGATAAATCTGTGGCTCCTTGCTGCTGAGCAGAGGGTTCTAGCATAATGTCACACAGGGAGCATTGTGGCTGCAACTTTTCTCTCTTTTTATTTCCCACCCCCAAGTTAAATGTGTTTCATGTTTTGTTTTGTTCAAGGTTCACAACCCCCTGGCAGTTGCTGACCCCCCGGAATGCAATTCTTCTGGGCCCCAGAACAGATAAGATCTAAAGTTTTAGGGACACGTACTATTTTAATAATTTAAAGTACACTGTAAAAAAAAGTCCTAATTTTACAGAAAATAACTTAAAAAATTTATAGTACTTTTCCTTTTTTTAAAAACTACATACATATCTCTGTAAAACTACAGACATTATTTGTAAATTATTAAGTCGACTGTTTTTTTAAGTATTATTTCAATACTGAAAAAAATTTTTTTTCACATTTTTTAACAGTAAAAATACCATATTATTTTTACTGTGTTTTTTCTGTTTTTGCAAATTACGTACAACTTTATGTAAAATTACAATAATACATTGTAATTAAATATGAAACTCATTAGATAAAGGTTAATGTCCATACTAAAAATGTAATGTTTTTCTTTGTAATTTTGAGGTAAATCTTATTAGTTTTATAATACTTTGACATTCAAGTTTTAGATGCAAATTTAGCATTTTTCATGACATTTTAAAAGATTATTCACATGAAGTCCAACACTTACATGTAGGCTATAGTGTCTGCTTTATGCCTTCAAAGAATGTGAAGAGAATGTAGGAGACTGATACTCAGTGCAGCACACATGCACACGTTGTAATCGCCAAAAACATTATTTTTTTTGTTTTGATGACATTTGTTCTGGAATATCACCATGGCAATCTAGCCATCAGCTTTCTTAATGCAGGCCTGAATATTCTGAGGATGATGTATTTGCTCTGTAGCTGTTTTAAAGCAGCGCTTTACGTTACGTTTTGATATTTTGCTTGTATGAGGGGAACTATGGTGTTATTTTTGTACCAAAAACGTTAGCGACAACTCCGCGAGCTCTCCACGTTAACTGTCACATCCAATCAGAAGCTGGAGGCGGGAACATTCTAATCTTGTTTCTAATTGGCTGATCAGCAACTGGAGGCGGAGATATTCTAATTACCACTTTATTATTGGCGCATTTAAACAAGCGCGCGAGTGAAGCGAAATGTGAAGTGAACAGATGTAACGTGATATGAAGCAGCCAATCGGAAACAGGCGTCCTTCAAATGTTTAGCGCGCGCGGAAGTGGTCTGCAGCCGGTAAACGGTTTGTGTGTAAATTCAGAGGAGTGAAGACACGTTGGTGAGCTACAGGTGAGGAGGAAAGCCGTCTCTGAGGGACAGAGGAGAAGACTCTGAAATGTCATCGTGTTTCAGTGGGAGAAAAAATACCTGCAATGCTCAGGTAGACCGTGGTGTTTAAACGATGCCGAATAGGCACTAAGGAGACAAAAGTGTGCCAATAAAAGATCCCCCACAACATTACACCACCACCACCAGCCTGCACAGTGGTAACAAGGCATGATGGATCCATGTTCTCATTCTGTTTACTCCAAATTCTGACTCTACCATGCAAAAAAAGATTAACGTTTTCTTTTGAATCTAAGATCCTAATGTGTTCTTTTCTTCTCTCTTCCAATTCACCCTAATGCACCAATGATCCAGTTGTTTACTGCCGGTTTGGAAGAGGATCTTTCTTGGATACACTGGACTGACCATTTTGCTCTTTTGGATGTTTATGTTCGTGAGAGAGAATGTTCCACCGTTATAGCACAATAGTCTAAATATTTCATTTTGTTTTTCATTTTAGAATTTTARTGTAATGCTATAAAACATCTTTTTATTGTATTYCGCATCATACTTGTACTATACAGTGTCACAGTTCTACAGGCTATTTTACAAATATAATTTTGAGTTTGTGTTAACACTTCATAGGAATTTATGAAAATTTTGTGAAATAACAGGGTTTTTTGTGTTATTGCTTTAATTTAGGAAAAATAAATAACATCTGTAAAATAACCGTGTTTCTCTACTAATTGTCTAATGCTTTTGCTTTATTGAAGGTGTTTGATTGTARTATTTTTGGAAAAAAATGTAAAATAAAAACATTTTGTTGCAACACARYGAGTGCTGTTTTAATGAAGKTGTTAAATTGTATAAATTTGGGAAAAATCTGTAAAATAATGGTGTTTCMCTGCTGAACTTRTAGTGCTGTTGMTTTATTGAAGGTCTTCAATCGTATAAATGTAGCAAAAATCTGTAAAATAACGGTGTTGTACTGCTAAACTTCCAGTGCTGTTGCTTTAATGAAGATGGTTAATCGTATAAATCTGAGAAAAATCTGTAAAATAACAGTTTTTCTCTGTCAAAGATTAAATAATTTTTTTTGTAAATTTAATGTTTTTGCACATAATATGAACTAGAGTATCTTACCTTAATTTTACGGTTTTTGTTTGGCAGCCATTGCTGCCAGTCATTTGACCGTTTTTTTACGATTTTTTTTTTTTACAGTGTATGCCAGTAGGGCAAATACAAAATTATATATCTGTGTACATATAGAATGTATGGTGTCTTTGTGTTGTGTATATACAGGTATATACACAGGTATAACCCTAGCTATAGATAAGGGTATGAATGGGTATGCAAGACATGGGATGCTTGGTATCAAATGAAAGCTTTGTATAGTCAATGAACGTTGATTTACATGAAATCTTAGTCATATGAACCAGACTCATGTTAATACATGTTGCCGAAATTACTAAAACTCCACTGAGATGGCCTCCCACATGACAGACCAAACCACAGGTTAAATGTATGCACAAAAAGGAGGAACCATGTGGGCGTGGCTATGCCCACAACCACCTCTAATTGGGACAAGCGGCTGTGGGACAGACCCCCGCTGTGAAATTAAAAACACAAAGTCCGAGCATTCAGAATCAAGATATATGTATATATATATATATATATATATATATATTTAAAAAAAACATCTGAAGGTAACCAGCAAGCTTGACCTTCCGCCCTTGCGGGCGTCATCCGCTCTTCAAGAACTCTCAACGAGACTTCGGGGCCTGAACTCCAAAGTGAAATGAATAACACTCAGAAAAAGTTCCGGAGCACCGCCATCAGTAACCAGGCAACCCACGCCTCACCGAAGGGCTTTCCCGAAAGACGTCATCTCAACAACCGTGCATCAACCAAACAGCAACGCCGTGATTCCCTTCGCTGGAGGCGAACCACCGGATGAGAACGAAACGTAACGCAAATAAACAAAGCTGCATACCTTGCTGAAATTGGTGCTTGATTCATACGAAACAGTAAGATTAAACCCAACACACTGCTCTTGTGACTTTCTCTAGACATTACTAGAAGAAATCCATTAACCTTTACCCTCTGAACTGTGTATGTGTGTGTGTGCGCGTTTGTGTGATTAAGTAGTGTAGTTTCATGTATCGTAGATTAGTCAAATAAATTCTTGTTTCTTTATAATGAACTGTTGTCTTGGTAAGGTATTTTAAAGTTTAAACATTTGCCCAGAGCTTACGTTACCTTACCTTTACCTAGCTCATAAATTGGAAAATACTTGATTCCGTATTATCATCGTCAGCCGCGGGATAAACAGCATTGGTAAGATATACTAAATCGTGCTAAACGCTGGACAGATAGATGATTAAGTGTATGAATTTATAACTGAATTTATAACTGTATAAATTTTGTTATACTTTTTTCCCATAGGCCAGGTTTGGACAGCTTTTTTCCGTTAATCAATTAAATCATCATTTAAAAACTGCATTTTTTACACATACTATTTACTTGTATCTACTTACCTTTGTGTAATATTAAAATTTGTTTTATAAATTTGTTGAATCATTTACTCTAAGTGTACCAAATATGCAAAAAACAATAAATAAACATAAAAATAAAATGAATGTTTTATGAAAGCCACTATCTATTTAGCTTTATGCATTGATAAATGAAATTATCATTTAAAAACTGGTATTTACAGGGGTTATTATTTTTCTAATATTAAAATTAGTTTGATGTAATATTAGAATTAGTTAAATGCAAAATTGTTTATTTAATTACAATCATTTAAAGTAATTATTTTATAATTATCCATTCCACATATTCCCATTCCTAGAAATGAAAATGCATTGCCTATTGAGTCTGGTTTCTCTCAAGGTTTCTTTCTATTGCCATCTCAGGGAGTTTTTCCCTGCTACCATCGCCCTTGGCTTGCTGACCAGGGATAATCTAATGAATCACTTGGATTCATACACATTTTCTTACATTTCCGTACTTTTCTTTTGTTGACCATTGTTAAAAGCGCTGTAAAAATCTAATTGAATTGAATTGAATATTCATTCATGAGATAGTAATGTCTAATGTCTAGATATAATTTACTGTTTTTGTGTCATTTTATATAGTTAACATGGTTAATTTAACAGTCGATTTGTGGACTGTTGTACTTTTACTTGTAGTAATGTGAAATCAATGTGTCAAAAATTGCTGCCAGTGTTAGGGATTATATACTGATAACGTTAAAAACGTGTCATAAAGTGTTACCAGTATGTCAGGAAAATGTGCTAATGCCCCGTTTCATACGAGGGAATATAGTTTTAGTGATATTACATACTTACATGGTAGCAAGTCCAGAAGATTTTAAGCACTATAAGTACACTACTAACATCACTCACTCCAAATTTGGCTTGTTCTATGTTTAGGTTACTTTACTATTAATTTTTACATCATTAACCAACGGTACTTAAATATAGTTAATTTCATGTTATTCGGCACAGTCGTTTTAGCGTACAACTTAGCGTAACTCGCGAATTACCGTTTTAGTTAGCTAATGCTCTGTAATATAGGTGTTTTTAGCTAGCAAACATGGACACAAAACTCAATAGGGACTGTAGATAGCAAACACGGCCGCAAAACTCAATCTACAAAGTAGTTGTTCCTGACATAAATCACAAATTTGCTCATGGAAGAGATACATTTAACATAGAAATTACATGAGTTTGCTTTCTTACCTGATTTAAAAGAGTTTTCTTTGAAAAACTATGGCCGCCAGCAGAACGTGATTCAGTCCGGGATAATGCTACTTCAGGAGGTCATGTGACACGGCAAACTTTTGATTTGAAGTATAAATGTCCTTTGAGTGAACAGATTACATTTGAGTTTAACCAGGGGCTGTGATGTTTGCTTTTAAGCAAAGTAAAAATATCAGTTTCATATAGGAAATTTCCATCAGATCAATGAAGAAACAAACTTTGTATCAATGACACAGCAGTTTTACTTTTTTCAGTGTAGCTTGCTAGCCCCAGGAACTGTTTTACCTCCTTTTTGGTCTTGGATCTTGGGGAGGCTGCAATCACTACAAGCTTATCAATTCTAGCTCACACCATGATCCAGCTGAAAGCCCAAACACTTCCTCCCATCTCAAGGATCTTAGGCCAGCTCTCATGTTTTATAAGTGCCAGTTTTTGCTATAAATTATTATTCCATTGCTGCTCATGAGTAGTTAAAAGCAAATAACTACCCAAGAACAATACCAACAGCACCTCCTGTAGGCCAAACTCCAGCAACAGGCCATTACTCAGAACTCATGAGGGACCTGCAGGATGCCACCACAGAGCCCTTCCAATTCCAGCAGCTGGTGTGTCCTTCCCTGATTCTCGGCAAGATGCTCAATCTTCTTGCAAAGCTCACACTCAACAATGACATACAGTAGATCCAGACTTTTACCACTCTTTCCTGGATTTTCCTATTAATCCTTTACGACAGGGTTGGATACAGGGCTTTCTGTATCCAGATTCCCAGGGCATAGAACCTCATGTCCTGTATGTGAGTAGAAAACTCACTCTTGCTGAACAACGACATGTCATAGTGGAGTGGGAGGCCCTTGACATCAAGTGGGCCAAACTGAGGTACTATCTGGCCAGTCACTACTTCACCCTGTTGAGCAACTATGCTTCTCTACAGTGGATGTGAAGGGCTAAATACTCCAGTTCTCACCGTACACATTAGTTTATAGCATCTAATCTACACTTTATAAGTGCCGCAAGGGTCTGCGGTCCAGCATAGGAATGACGATGGCCTCTTATGTCATACTCTTTCATCCTTGAGCTAAGAGGAGTACTGTGATGGCAGTCCTACAGCCAGTGCCTAAGCATAATTAAAAAGCAGAATGATGAATGCATCAGAATCAGAAGGGAAGCACAGGAATGCACCCATTACTCAGGAACTTTTTCCTGAATCCTGTATTCAGGGTCACGGGGGGCCTGGAGCCTATCCCAGGAGACGTAGGGCACATGGCAGGGTATACCCTGGACAGGGTGCCAATCCATCGCATGGCGCAGACACTCACTCATTCACACACTACGGGCAATTTTTGGGAATGCCAATTAGCCTAACTTACATGTCTTTGGACTGTGGGAGGAAACCGGAGTATCCAGAGGAAACCCACCAGCACGGGGAGAACATGCAAACTCCATCAACACAGAGACGGGAATCGAGTCTGGCCGGGGATCGAACCCGGACTCTGGTGGTGCAAGGCGACAGTGCTAACCACTACACCACCATGCCGCCTCTGGGAAACATGTAACTGGAAAAAAAAATTAACCTGCACTTATCTTTGAAAAGAATCCTGACACAGCAGAGTTTCCGTTAGTGTGTGTGTGTTGAAACTTCTTTAAAAAGGAACCTCTCTAATGCACACACACTATTGGAATCACTGCTTTCCGACAGAGAGATATACTCTGGATCTTTAACAAGGAGCCTCTAATGACACATGCTTTTGCTTTAATGCATTGCTTTTTCACACTCAGACACACACACGTGGTCACAATGTTATAATAAACAGTACACATGCACAGATGTTGCCCCTATACGAGTGATACACGTGCACTGAGACTGAGCATGGGAGTTGATTACCCATAATCCTGCAGTGCGCGAGAGAAGAACCATTGGCTCAGTTGTGATCTTGTGATGCTTGGCAGACAAAGTGCATGCATTTTACTTGCATACCAAGACTTAAGTTTATTAAGTTAAAATTTATTTTAAAATTTTGCATGTCTAGCAAAACGCTCGCAGACCAAGTTATGCACAATCCAAGGTTCCACTGTATATCAAGTATGCAATTCTACTGAAAGTTGTTTAAGAGTTCCCTTTAACAATTAAGCTTTTGTGAAATAGTTACCATTTCTTAAGATGAGAATAAAACCTCAGACTGATTTTGGTCTAGCTGTGACATAAACATTCTAAAATATATTTTTAGGAACACCGATGTACTGTCAATCCAGAAAATTCTTACTTAATTCAATGTTCTTGTATCCTCTTTTTATTTTAAGGTTTAGAATTTCTCCTGCAGTGTATTTTCAAGTAGTCACATGAAAAAGGGTGACAATATATATTCATAAATTCATGAATTCATTTATGGAGCACATTTTGTATGCCACCTCATTCAGCATTGTTCTCAAATTTGACATATTTTGTAATGTTTTGTAACTGCCTATTTATAATTACCTATTTTGTATTTTTTTCTTTAGGATAGATTTGAGCATACATTTTTACATGATTTTACAAAGGTTCATTGTAGGGGACAGAATTGCATTAAAAGCATATTCCTTGCATCCCTGGTGGGTCCTATGCCCCTGTCAGCTCATATTTTTATCTTTCGCTTTTCATCTCCCTCCCTCTCCCTCCCTCCCACTCAAACTGTTTCAGCTCCTCCTTCTACCTTGCACTGTCGTAGAAGCCCCACCTCTCATCTCCCTCTCTCGCTCACACACACACACAATCTCTGCCTCTCTCTGTGCTGCCTACACGCTGTATGTGTGTGTCAGTTTGTGCATGTGCTGTTTGCTCTATGCTCTTGCATGCTCACACCAAAAGGAATTTTGAAATGTGTGGACAGAGATAGCCCTCATCTCATATTACTTGCTCATTTTTTATCGACTGATGACTGATTTGCCTATGCCCTGGCAGATTTTCTCTAATGGCATCTACAGTCATATTTCTGGATATAAGTAGCCCGCTTGGAAACAGAGGCGGATCAATACATAAAGCTCTGCAGTAGTTGCTGGTAAGACAATTTCCTTTTGATTTTGCTGAACAATTGATGGGTTGATTAAAACTGTAACATACTGTTTATTAACAATTGACCCAGATTTTGTAAAGGTAGTGAAACCTTTCTTGTATAACCTTTCTCATACCAATCAGAATATTGAGTAAGTGTACTGCTTTTTTATTAGTTTCTGCCACATATTTTCTTATATTCCTGAGAAACAGAGGCAACTTTTTTATGTCACCTTTGGTGTATAAACATCCTTCTGGTCAAGTTGTCCTGTGCAGTACGGATAGCTGATTAACCCAATATTAACTGCTCATTAATTTTAGGGCTGCAGAGACAATATATACCAAATATCCTCAGTTCTAAATTTACATTTGACAAAGTACTACCAATTACCCATTAAAAGCTCCAGCTGGAAAAGTAAGAACATTTCCTATGCAAAGTAATCAGTACTTGATGTAAGTTATTAACTGTTGTATTTGGGTGGAGGTGGGGGGGGGTAGATGTTGGGTAAGTTTGGATGGGTGAAGAATGAATATTAAGCCATTATACACCATAGCCATGAGCTATGGATTGAGATTTGGGATTTAACTGGGTCACTCCAGGGCTTTAACTGTTTTTGCTTAATCCACTCCATTGTTGCTTTTGCTTTACATTTCAGGTCAGGTCATATCAAATAATGAATCTACCTAGTTCTTTTACATATTGTAGCTCATTTCCCTCTAACAGTATTTTTTCTTTAGATTAGTGAATTCTACATTTAAGTTTTAGAGTCACATTGAAGAAATCTCAATGATGTATGAGTGATGTATTCAGTATGATATGTTAGATTTCTGGAAAATAGCTCTTAGTGTTTAAGCATTAAGGCCTTCCTCATAGTATACAGACACAGATACTCCATAGTATCTTTGTTCAAGCATGTTTTATCACACATCTTTCAGAAAACTCCAGCATCCTATTATGGCTATAATTATGCTATGTATAGTATAGTTTTGTCATGGATATGTATAGTACACTATATTTATGGCTATAGTTCATAGTTATAGCTATGACCTATAGTTAATTTACAGTTTTTCACATTTGTGATGAAGTACATGCCACATGATGTAGTACTCTTGACTGCCTCTTTTACTCGATCTGTTCTTATACAGTATGTGGTTTTGCAAGAATCCTCCTTGAGATTTATCTTGGATGGTTTACATGAAAATAAATGGGAAGTTCCTAGACTAAATTTAATTTATTTTGAAATCACATCAGTACATACATAATATACTATATTTGCTTTTGGGTTCTTCGGATGTGCCCCTCTAAATAACATGCTCAAAGGTGGATTATCTAAAATAAATTGCCCCTAGCTGTGACTGTGTGAAAGTGTGTGGTTGGCGCCCTGAGGTGGCATTCCATCTAAGATGTTTTCCCACCTCATACCCAGTGTTTCAAGTAGATGGCTCAAATGATGAGATGATGAGATGGTTACCCAATATATAGAATGCTCTCCAAAAGTAAAAGCAGGGCAATTTTTTTGTTGTTGTTGAAAGTACAGATACTTGAAAGCTAAAATTATGATCTAAACACGTGGACAAAATTGTTGGTACCCTTCGGTCAATGAAAGAAAAACTCACAATGGTCACATAAATAACTTTAATCTGACAAAATTAATAATTAAAAAAAATTCTATGAATGTTAACCAATGAAAGTCAGACATTGCTTTTCAACCATGCTTCAACAGAATTATTTCAAAAAATAAACTCATGGAACAGGCCTGGACAAAAATGATGGTACCCCTAGAAAATACTGAAAATAATGTGACCAAAGGGACATGTTAATTCAAGGTGTGTCCACTAATTAGCATCACAGGTGTCTATAATCTTGTAATCCGTCAGTGGGCCTATATATAGGGCTCCAGGTAGTCACTGTGTTGTTTGGTGATATGGTATGTACCACACTCAACATGGACCAGAGGAAGCGAAGGAAAGAGTTGTCTCAGGAGATTCGAAAGAATATTATATACAAACATGTTAAAGGTAAAGGCTATAAGACCATTTCCAAGCAGCTAGATGTTCCTGTGACTACAGTTGCACATATTATTCAGACATTTAAGATCCATGGGACTGTAGCCAACCTCCCTGGACGTGGCCGCAGGAGGAAAATTCATGACAAATCAAAGAGACGAATAATCCCAATGGTAACAAAAGAGCCCAGAAAGACTTCTAAAGAGATCCAAGGTGAACTTCATGCTCAAGGAACATCAGTGTCAGATCGCACCATCCGTCGTTGTTTGAGCCAAAGTGGACTACATGGGAGACGACCAAGGAGGACACCATTGTTGAAAACAAATCATAAAAAAGCCAGAATGGAATATTACAAAGCCACAAAGCTTCTGGGAGAATGTCCTATGGACACATGAGACAAAAATGGAACTTTTTGTCAAGGCACATCAGCTCTATGTTCACAGACGGAAAAATGAAGCATATCAAGAAAAGAACACTGTCCCTACTGTGAAACATGGAGGAGGCTCTGTTATGTTCTGGGGCTGCTTTGCTGCATCTGGCACAGGGTGTCTTGAATCTGTGCAGGTACAATGAAATCTCAAGACTATCAAGGGATTCTAGAGAGAAATGTGCTGGCCAGTGTCAGAAAGCTGGGTCTCAGTCGCAGGTCATGGGTCTTGCAACAGGACAATGACCCAAAACACACAGCTAAAAACACCCAAGAATGGCTAAGAGGAAAACATTGGACTATTCTAAAGTGGCCTTCTATGAGCCCTGACCTCAATCCTATTGAGCATCTTTGGAAGGAGCTGAAACTTGCTGTCTGGAAAAGGCACCCTTCAAACCGGAAACAACTGGAGCAGCTTGCTCATGAGGAGTGAGGAGGCCAAAATACCTGCAGAGAGGTGCAGAAGTCTCATTGACAGTTACAGGAATCGTTTGATTGCAGTGATTGCCTTAAAAGGTTGTGCAACAAACTATTAAGTTAGGGGTACCATCATTTTTGTCCAGGCCTGTTCCATGAGTTTATTTTTTAAAATAATTCCATTGAAGCATGGTTGAAAAGCAATGTCTGACTTTCATTGGCTAACATTCATAGAATTCATATTTATTATTACTTTTGTCAGATTAAAGTTATTTCTGTGACCATTGTGAGTTTTTCTTTCATTGACCGAAGGGTACCAACAATTTTGTCCACGTGTGTATAGGGTGGGTGAAAAGTAACTAGCCATAAAGTTATAATTATGTCCATATTTATGTATATGTAAATATAAATATATATATTTAACATATACAGTATATATGTTAAAGGTGCTGCCTCCAAGTCTTCCAGTGTGCGAGGCTTTGTCCTTTACATCTCCTCCTTTGCATAGCCCCAGAGGGAAAAAAATCTGGACTTCTTGGAGGCCGTTCATGAGGTCTGCATCATCCCAGCGTCTTGGAAAATGCTGGAGGACACACTGGAGGACTTGGAGGCATGTATTCAGGAGGCTCTCAGCAATATCCAGAATGTCTACGTTCCTTCCAATATCCCAAACGTGCATTTGTTATTGCCATGATGGCATGGCTTCAGCTTGCATGGCTGGATCTGGAACAGACTTTTTGCTAAAGATTTTAGTGAAGTTTTAAATAACACAAGCAGAGACAAGTAGAGTGACACACAGCAAAAGTCCCAGTGCAGTTACAGAAAATGTAGGAAACACTGTTCATCCAGTCTGTAAGGGACTACCACCAGAGGCCACTGTGCGCACATGTTTGTTTTGTAGTTTTTTGTTAATCGACTCAGTTTCCCAGAAGCCACCTTGGTCAGGTGATGCTGGAGCTCACCTGAACTGAGGCGGCTCATTAGTATTGTTATAAATAGCTGGATGTTCTGGGAAACTGGGCCGAGCATTAATCCTGTCAGTGGGCATGTCTTTTACTTTTAAGTTTTTTTTTATTTTACTTATGTTACTTTACTTGGGCTCTGTTTTGTTCTGTGGTTTGAGTATTGTGTAAGTGTGTTTTTAGGTTTATTTTGTGGATTTGTATGTGTACCATGCAATGTGTTTTTTGTGTGTTTCCAAGGCCTCCAGTGGGTCTCCCCGAGTTTCCTGTGAGCTCCCCTAGTTTCTTGTTTTGTTCCCTTAGTTTCCTGTGTGCTCCCCTAGTCCCTAGGATGGGCCCCTGGCCTCTAGTGAGTGGGAGTGTCCCCGTGCAGTCCCTAGTCTTCCAGTCCTCGTGCAGTCCCTAGTCTTCCAGTCCCCGTGCAGTCCCTAGTCTTCCAGTCCCCGTGCAGTCCCAAGCCTTTGTGTCAGCCCCAAGCCGTATGAAATGCTTGTAATCATGTGGACTGCTAAAAGAGACTGTGCTTGTATGTGTTCTGTTCCGAGTCCAAGTACGTTTTGTTTGTTCCTTTTTTGTTAATTAAAGACTTGTGTGTAAAAACAACCCCTCTGCACTTATGCTTGCTTTCTCTGCCCACGGCATTAACACCTGCCCGAACTGCAAGACATACCGGTACATGACAGTCAAACTGGAGTATATAACTATGTGTTATATACTCGTCTTTTGATCTAAAATCCAGTTGGATATTGATTATGGCAAAAACTAAAGAAATGGCCCAATACTTTCTCAATCTAATTTTTCTGTTTTCTTCTCCACAAGCAGGCTGTGGCTAAATGCAAATTAAATAATCTTTGAGAACAAAAGTGTGCTTGTTGGTATGTGTAAAAAACATTAACATGTACAACTTTAAGAAATGTAGGATGGTGTTTCTCATCCTAAATCTCTTGCATGTGTAAAGCCAGGTGTCCATCACTTTTCATTCTTTGCCAAACTGTTTTCTGGATCGACAGCTTGTAGTACAAGCCAATTTTATTACTGTTGGTGCAGTAAAGTAAACACACACACACACACACACACACACACACACACATACTCACATATACTGTCTAAAACCTCTCTGCTTTCATGCACGTGCACATACAAATATACTATGGTGCCAAATATAGATCATTTAGAGACTCGAGTCAAAATATACGGAGCATAATAGCAAAATAATTTCAGAAGTGTAGGAAACTGCAGGGCAGCTAAAATATTTTAGAAATAAATGTTCGTTGTAAGCAGCATCAATACTGTGTTTATCACATTATCTAAACCATCCATCCATCTAGTAACCTCTGTAGTCCAACTTTGGACTGTGAAGGCCAATGGTGATTACTATTCTATTTATTACAATTTATTTACGACCGTCGTAGGATCTCTGGTCAACATTCACACACTATAGACAATTTGGGATCACCAATTAGCCTAATCTGCATGTCTTTGGACTGAGAGGGGAAATCCACCAAGCATGAGGAGAACATGCAAACTCCACTCAAAATGCACATAGATTCAAGGCAGAAATCAAACCCAGACCCTGGAGGTGCAAGGCAGTAGTGCTACCCACTAAGCCACAGTGCCACCACATTATCTCATTTAGAGGGGAGAAACCACAATAAGACACACACAAACACACAGAAGGTAAATCCTATCACTGGTAGTAAGCAGAGTTTCCTTTTTTTGTCATGGCAGCAATGAAGCTGAGAGAAATAGAATCTTTCAAAGTGGTTCACAATTTGAAAGACATGCATTAATACTGTCCTCTAAATGTGTAATGCTTTAATATCTAATGCTGTGCAAAAGAAAGTACATGTCCTTTGAATCTCTGTTTTTATTAATCATGGTCTAAGTAACAATTATGTGATCCTTAGCCACTTCTTTAAACAAATAACCTCAGGTGACAATGAATAAATAAATAAATAAATAAATAAATAAATAAATAAGCATTAGTTGTGAATAAGAAAATGTTGGTAAGTCCATAATTTTATTTATTTATTCACCTTCACTTATGCGCATTATCCTAGTCAATGTCATGGTCAATCAAAAGCCTATGTGAGCAAGATCGGGTGTGAAACAGGACTCCAGCACTCCATCATGGAACGTAATTTATTCATGCACTCATTCTATGGGACATTTATAATAGCCAATCTATCAACATTTATTATTTTTGGTAGTGTGGGGGATACCAGAGGACTTAAACCCATATTACCGACATTTAAACTGTGCTCTCTTAGACATGTAAATTAAGCAGGTCCATCTATAACTGAGACACCATTGATCATTTTACTAGACTAAATATATCCTCTCTAAATATCACTTTTAAATATTTGCTTTTGATTTTAATACAATTGTTGTTGTTTTTTAAATAACTGTATATCATTTGAAGAAGCTGAACATAACAGGTATTTATGACGCATTATCTAACTATATGCAGAAACATATTAAAAATTTAAAAGAACTTGTAGTAAAAATCAAAATGAAATGAAAATTTATACCAACATAAATCAATGTGAGGCGTCCATTTCTTTTGTAAACAAAGATTGTATAGCTCAAGTTGAATGTTCTTAGCACTACAGTCATAATGTTCTTGAACATTATGAATGATAATGTCCTTAAACTGTTGCATGCCCACCACTGAATGACCCTCCTTATCACTCCGATGGCCATGCTGTTCTTCACAGTGGTTTGAGACATTGCATAAAGAGCAATAACCAAATGTTAAATTAAACCATAAGGCAAACCCAAGGTTTATAACACACATTAATCATTATGATTTCTATGTAAAGTCTTGCAATGTACAGTTGTGGCTAAAAGTTTTGAGAATTACATAAATATTGGAAATTGGAAAAGTTGCTGCTTAAAGTTTTATAATAGCAATTTGTATATACTCCAGAATGTTATGAAGAGTGATCAGATGAATTGCATAGTCCTTCTTTGCCATGAAAATTAACTTAATACCGAAAAAAAAAACTTTCCACTGCATTTCATTGCTGTCATTCAAGGACCTGTTGAGATCATTTCAGTAATCGTCTTGTTAACTCAGGTGAGAATTTTGATGAGCACAAGGCTGGAGATCATTATAGCAGGCTGATTGGGTTAGAAAGGCAGACTTGACATGTTAAAAGGAGGGTGATGCTTGAAATCATTGTTCTTTCATTGTTAAGCATGGTGACCTGCAAAGAAACGCGTGCACAATCATTGCGTTGCATAAAAATGGCTTCACAGGCAAGGATATTGTGGCTACTAAGATTGCACCTAAATCAGCAATTTATAGGATCATCAAGAACGTCAAGGAAAGAGGTTCAATTCTTGTTAAGAAGGCTTCAGGGCGTCCAAGAAAGCCCAGCAAGCGCCAG
>QMIH01000662.1:287473-313603 GCA_003987875.1 Clarias batrachus | reverse complement strand
GTGTGTGTGTGTGTGTGTGTGTGTGTGTGTGTGTGTGTGTGTTTCCACAGGCAGTCAGTCCCTATGCAGTTTCAGTACTTCCTGCCAACCTACCAATCAGCTTCTTACCCTCTGACACACACCTACACTCCCATCACCACCTCCGTGTCCACCATACGCCCTTATCCAGGTAACACACAGGCCACGCCCTGTCAAAAAAAAACTTTATTGAGCTTCTTGACTGAGAGCTGTTAGATTAGTGAAGCATCGATTGTGTGGCTGCTTTATACTTCATGATACTTACGCATGTGTGTGTGTGTGTGTGTGTGTGTGTGTGTTAAAGTGACAGCTCAGGCTCCCTCGGCCGCTCAGCCCGGCATGGGCGTGGCCTCCGCCGTCCACCTGAACTCCATGCAGCTGATGACGGTGGATCGCATCGCCCAGATCAACACGCAGAGCATCCAGTCCGCAGCCGTGACGGCACCGGGAGCCCAAAACGCCGCCATCGCCGCTCAGGGGCTTCACACCAACGCCACGATGGCACCGCAAGGCATCCAGGCCACTCCCATTAACCCCCAAGCGAACCCGAGCGACGCCAAGACTTCAGGTCCTGAGCCAGACACGGAGATGAGACGAGATGTGTTTATTTATTAAACCTGTCTCACTGTTTGTTAAATATTGTTTGTCTCTCTCTCTCTCCTCAGTGGTGCTGGCAGACGGCTCGGCTTTGGTCGCCAGCTCCATCAACAGCACCTTCAACGCCAATCAACCTGTCGCCACGGTAACTCAGACTCACTCGCAGGGAGGCACGCCGGCGCTCGTTTCGTCTCCTCGACCCAGCATCCTGCGCAAAAAACCCGCCATCGACGGGTGAGTCTCAAATCAAATCCCCCTACAGCAAAACCCCCCCGTCTCCTGGAGCTTCCTAAACCGTTCTCACTTTACTTTCATCAGGATTCATTTGTCATGCGCCAGAATTCTCACAGCGCACTGACCGTTTGGCCAAAATATTTCTTATTTATTGACCGTTTTGGAGATCCAATCTACTCAAATGTGAAGAGTAAGACGAAGTAAAAACATTAAGACCTAAACACTCGTTTATCAGATCATGAGCCATTTTTTTTTTCTTTACTGTGTTTTGATAAAAACAGTAACCCTGTAGACCCTGTGATCGGTATCAGCCCTAAAAATCCTGATCGGAGCACCTTTATAGGATACTAATTAATTATACACAGTATATTACAGTACAGTATTCTTTAGAATTGTGCCGATGTTTGAGCAATTCATGTTAGAAGAACAAGCGATGTCTGTCTCCATCCTTTCTGCTTCGTGCTTCTTAACAGTACCAGCTTCAGCATCTTATATATTTAAAAAAAAAATAAAATAAAAAAATAGATATATACATTATGTATGTTTTGACGTTCTTTCATCGTACTGTGTCGTAACACACGAGATACCGCGCTTTATTAACGCGTGTAGATGGACAGAGCTTCACAACACACCATCTTTATTTGTTATAATAAACCTGACGTAACATTTCTCAGAATTTATGGGTTTTTAATGTGTTTAAACTGAAATACTACTTCGTAAAGCATGTCATGAATTCACCCATATATGTGTGTGTGTTTGTGTTTGTGTGAAGGTCTGCTGTGAGGAAGAATCTGATGGCGGCTCACCTCGGTGACTCGGCCCGGATGGACGGAGGTCTGAGGAACGCTGCAGGATCACCACGACCTGCTGGGTACAACGCGGATTTCACTCATCACTCACTCACACTCATCTCATTCTCTATAGCGCTTATCCTGTAACGCTCACATGTAGGATACACCCTGCTAGTACACACACTCACACACACTCACACACTCACACAAAGGACTGTGGGATGAAACCGAACATGGGGACAACATTCAAACTCCACAGTGAAAAAGTTTACATTGTACAAGTCTTTCCTCCTAGTTTTTTTTTTTAAATGCAGCTTTTTTTTTCTTCTGTCATTAATTGTCAACAATAATTTTAATAAAAATGATCTCGAGCTGAAATCTGTAACTGTCCCGTTCTCTGTTACAGTGTGAAACCCAAACCGGACATCCTCATGGGTTTGGCTCCTCCCCTCAGCACCGCAGCGGACGCCATCTCTGGACAAAGCGGCGATCAGAGTCCAGCCCCGCCTCCTTCTCAAGTCCCCGCCCAGCCCGTCTCCGCCCTCCTGGCTTCGGTCACGCCTACCTCACAGCCTGTCCCTGCCGCCATGGCGGTGACTCCACCCATCCCTTCAATGGCCAACGTGGTGGCGCCGCCCTCTCACCCAGCATCCAGTAGTACTGCAGCATGTGCCGTTAGCTCCGCCCTTCCAGAGATCAAGCAGGAGGCGTCGCCCATGGACACTTCAAAACCAGGTAGTCTGTTTATAGTATAGTTGTACAACGATAAATGTGGAATTCTTCACTGAAATTCCCAGCATGACGTACAAACCCGTCTGCTTCATCAGGAGCTCCAGCGCCACCCGGTGGCGCTCCGTCCCTGTCAGTGCCACCTGCAGATCTCGTGCCCGGAGCCTCGCCGAGAAAAAAGCCCCGAAAGCAGCAGCACGTCATTTCCACCGAGGAGACCGAGATGATGGAGACCAACAGCACAGACGAGGAGAAACCGCCCGCCAAACCCGTCAGTCAGCGGCCTGAGAAGCGCAAATCGCCTCCTAAAGAGTACATCGGTATAATAATTATAATATAATATCTCTCTGATTATTTGGTGCTTCATCTAACGTACACTTGCAGGTATTTCTGTTAACCAGGAATTATTGTGAATAAAGGTGGTTGTTGTTGTTTTTTTTGTGCGTGTGTAGATGAGGAGGGCGTGCGGTACGTTCCTGTCCGAATCCGTCCCCCGGTCACTCTCCTCCGTCATTACCGTAACCCCTGGAAAGCCGCTTACCATCACTTCCAGAGATACACCGATGTCCGGGTCAAAGGTCTGCAGAGACGCATCTGTAAAAAAAAATAATAATAATAAAAAAATGATCTGGACGGATTGCAATCGTCTTAACGAAAATTTTTGTCATTGTTTCACAGAGGACAAGAAGGGCAGTCTGCAGGACGTGGCCAATCAGAAAGGGGTTGTGTGTCGAGCGCAGGGCTGGAAGGTCCATCTGTGTGCTGCTCAGCTGGTGCAGCTGGTGAGAAACTTCCTCTGTCACAACGCAGCGCTGACATCTGATGAAGCAGATGGAAATGTGAAAATAAAATAAATTCCAGTCAGGGGTCAAAAGCAAGAAAAGGGAAAAAATTCAAGGAAGTAACGATTACGAATAGAGGAATAGAGGACTTCTCATAGACCAGATCTTTATTTTATCAACATTACTAATAATAAATTTATTATAAAGTGTAAACTGGGTTTCTGAGCTCACCGCTTCATGCAGGTCCAGTAACTGATCATTTCGACTTGATGTCGTAAAGAGCGAACACATGAGTCAATCGGTCTGGACTTTCAGGGTCAAACCTCCAACTCAGGCACAGTACAGATCAGTCGTGTGAGTCCACCCTGAGGTTAGATTATTAAGAGTGTTAATCTTCACTTCTTACATTTAATATGATCATTGGATCTGTGAAAGAGTCATTTTGATTCAATAGAGGTCGTCCCTGACTTACGAGCGAGTTCTGATCCGGGAGCGTGTTCGTAAGTCGGATTTGTTTTTAAGTCCGACAAAGCGAGTCTTGTACACCTTTGACACGAATATACAGTACAGTATAAAGCACACCAATCCACCTGACTGAATCTCTGTCCCTTTTCCCCACACTGCCATCATGTGGCCAAAAACCGTAATGTCTATTTTTTTGTACAATACACGCGAGCTTCCTCCGTGATTTGTTCGCATCTATGAATGTACTTACAACCGCGGAAATTCGGATGTTCGTAAGTCGGGGACTTACCTGTATTTGATGATGTCACTTAGTCTGATAAACATACCACCTTTATACAACCTTTGTCATGTATACTTTACAGTGAAATTCAGTCGTATGTAGTGGGGGTCAGAGTGCAGGGCACTGCGAGCCTAAAGCAGACAGGGTGATTCATTTGAGTGTTTTAATTTGACTCATTAACTCACAATATTGTCTGATCGTTAAACAGTCATCATCTGCTGCTGTGTGTCTGTTAATCTGCTAGAGATAAGTAGATTTAAAAAATCGATTCTTTAGTGTGGCTATACGTTAGGGTGGTCCTTAACAGGGGGTAAAAATTAAAAGTAAAATTTTTATTGCTCTGACTCTCTAATTATGTTCCAATGTATAAAATAATGGCACATGCCAATTTCCATGCCAATATTCTCATATTTACTGGTAGCTCAAGCACCCTGACAAAAACAATATATCCACTATGAAAATTCCCTATACCTGGTATTGGCAAAACAACAGTTATTGTTGAAATAATCACCGGTACTCCAGTTTATTAGTATATAATGTTGAATACAGTTCAGAAAAATTAAAAGTTTGCTGATATAAACTAGATATCCGATTTGCAGTGGATACGGAAAAAAGTAGGAACAAAAACATGATTCTACAACTCACAGTTATGTATATGTCTGTATTTGTCAACACTTATCAGTCATTTATTTTTTCTTTTCTGTATTCATCACTGCTTGTTTGGATGCGTCAGGGAAATGCCTGCGGTGCTCAGCAACAACCAGCAGCAGGTACTGCAGTTGTTCTTCATCACGAGTGAGGTGTCCGTTGAATTCTTGGATGAGAGCATCTCTTGCCTCCTGGAAGTCAAGACGCTCATTCCATGAGGAAGGTGGTGTGCTGAGAAAATCCATTGGAATTTGCAGACTCGTGAATAGTTTTGCCGTGTTTGAAGTCACAAAGTCAGGCAGAGTTTTTTCATGTACAGTTTTGAGATCCACAGATACCCTAACCAGTGGTTCGTCATCACTCCTGTTGACTTCCATGGCATTCACCATTGCAGATTTTGTTTCCACTGATACGTCAAAGAATGATAATCCGACAAGAACCTCGGAAAGATACCAGAGCAGCCTGGGCAATGGGCTTGTTTATTTCGAAATGAGTCCAATTGATTTCGCTATATAGAGATTTTGCTGCTCAGATTAGACACAACACAATGATAACCATGGCAACCAGCCACAAGCCAGTCAAAACAGGACCGTATCGGACGTTGAGGAGTTATTCAGATGACATCATAATCCTGTGCCTACCAGCTTTGTATTGTTGAATCCATGTTTTGAGTAGAACATTTCTTTGTGTTGTAGGATATTCAGATGACCATGTTTTGAGTAGAATTTGCCATTTGTTTTTAAATTCTCAAAACTTTAAGGAGCTTGAGCTACCATTAATTTCATTGCTAATGACAAAATATTTCACATGATGCGTTGCAGTTCCTTTATAATCCTATAGATGGTGCACTTTAAACAATCCGCACTTTGGCAGGCAGCACAGCGTCATGTGTTGTAGGAGAAAATTACTTGTTTAGAATCGTAAGAAAAAAGCTAAAAAAAAACATTCATATGGAATCGGGATATTTGGAACATCGCGATCCTTAAATGATGTAATCTGCCCTCCTTACCGGTAAGGGGACGTGTTTTATAATAAGCTGTTTGGTGTAACTGTGTGGTATTTTGTGTCTCATAGACGAACCTGGAGCATGACGTCTACAGCCGGTTAACGAGTCTGCAGGAGGGCCTCGTCCCCAAGAAAAAAGCCTCGGCAGACGACGATCTGCACCGCATCAGTGAACTCGTACAGGTGAGCAGCTTAAAGCAGCCTGACCCTGATAACGCTGTAACACCTGACAGGTCCCCCTGGGAAACCGTGGTAACCAGGTGGAACCTCCAGACGGAAATTGTGACTAGCAACCAACATAGAGGAGTTTATTAGTTTTTTCGAAGATTGCGACATTTTTTTTTCTCTCTCTCTCTCTCTCTGCAGGGTAACATGCAGCGCTGCAAGCTGGTGATGGATCAGATCACGGAGGCTCGCGAGGCCATGATGAAGGTGCTGGACCACAGAGAGCGAGTCCTCAAACTCCTCAACAAGAACAGCAGCACCAAGAAGCTCCACAAGCTCCACAAACGCAAAGACAGAGCGTGACGCAAGGAGTCGGAGTCGCTTCACCGCGGGAGGTCCGGAACGAACAGGAGGGGAATAAATATCACGCAGGAAACGCGTTAAAACCTGGGAGAAAACTTCTCTCTCTCGTCTTCGTGTCTCGTCCCGCAGCGGGGCGGGGTTAGCATTAACGTTTGTAGTATAAAAAGCCTTACCTCCACTACAGAATGCACACACACACACACACACACACACACACACACACACACACACACACGAGGGACAATCAGACAACGCAGTATACATACACTAGTCACGCTAAAGGACGGTTAAAGAGATTTCAAAACCAACACGGACCTTTCACGAGCGTTTAACGTCTCGTTACACCTTCAGTCAGTAAGAAAAAAATATTACAGGAAAATACTTGAAGACATTTTCACAATATATATATATATATATATCTATAATATGTTCATGATAATAATATGCTGAAAAATAGTTCCGTATTCAAAAGAAAAATGATTATTTAACATATAATTAAAAAAAGAACTGTTTAGAGTCGTCAGAAAGAAAAGAAAGAAAGAAACACAATGTCTCCTTTATCACAAATACGGTGCAGTGTGCACGCGTAAAACCGTTTAACTGTAGGCCACGCCTCCTAGCCGAGGCCGTGGACAAATCACAGGTTCAATCACAGGTTCATTCAGACGCCTAACAGGACAGCGGACGCTCCACTAGGCCAAAGGGTGTTAGCTGAGGTTATTTAAAGGTAATATAATCTGGGTTGTAATGTAACATAAGGCTCGTTAGTAAGGTAAGTGTGTTAATACAGATGATTCAACGCTCACGTCTGAATATGGAGGAGGTTCTTCCACCTCATCCGGAAGTGTTGAGTTCAGTCAGCTGCTCTGCTCTGTGCAGGACACTCGGGTTCATATTCATAGCCATAACAATGCTTTAACACCCAACATCACATGTTCCTCCAGTAGCAACATCAAAAGAAATTAATGTTTGTGACACCCCCGCATAGGCGTGGCTGTATCCCCGGAATAAAACTACTACAACTAACCGGCCAGACAGGATGTCCTGAGCTGCTGATTTGTCCAGCCTTTGCAGTTTAGATGAAGTGGGACATTGTGTACATTTTCCTTCTTTCTCTCTTACTTTTGCTGAATATATTTGGTACAGATATAGATCACACATCATTCAATCAGCTGCTCGTTTGCGCAAGTGACAGTGTTGAGTGTAAAAGTATTAATGATGCTTTGAACAGGAAAAAAAAACAAAACAGTGTTTAACGACGTAACAAAGTTAAATATAATAAATATCGTATCTGTTGTATTGTTATAGAAGTCAGACTCGGTCCTACCTTTGACGACGAAGCTTGAAATTCAGAGCGTCTCAAATCTCACACAAGTAACACTAGACTGTTCTGTCAAAAGGGCGGGGCTCCGTTAATGATGTACCTACATTTAACTAATCGACTCTGTTCCGTTTTGTACTTTTTACGCCACGGTTAACGTGATGCACTTTTTTTTTTTTTTAAAGCATGAGAATGAGATTTTAGGACAGCTTGAGCATGGAGAGAAAAAAAAAAAACACAAACCAAAAAACCACAGCACTGTCTGTATGTCCTCAGTCTTTGCTAACTGTACTTCCTTGCGCAATACAATATATATTATATATATATATACATATATATCCTCTATATCTATTCTGATGTTTATGTAAAGTTCTTCTATCAGACAGACACTGTGAGAAAAGAAGCACAAAGTGCTATAAGAGGTAACAACCAGTAATAATTGTATCCCCTGTCTGGGTGCCTTGTGTTGCTCATGACCTGCTAAAGCTAACGGAGCATGTGCTGTATGATTAACCGCCGAGAGTCAGGCGCGGCATGAAGGTGTGTAAACTTAAAAGTCGATACATTTTTTACAGAAGATGTTCGTGAGACGATTCGGTCCATCGTGATTTCTAAAAAGAAACTATTTAGTAGAGTTTTCCTCCAAAGTTTAAACTTAAAATCAGTTTAATGTTTAGATTTATTTTATGTCTGAACACATGAGGCCGACTCCCTGAGAAGGCTGGTGGTAAAATTTCAAAGCATCGACAGTAATTGTTGTGGATTTGAAACGCCGGGAAAACGATCTGATACGATATTATCATGATACCAAAAGGTGGCAGTTTGATTTGTATTGCGATTCTTTAAAAATTAAAAAAAAAAAATTCTGATTTTGTTATAGTTCTAAACAAAGTTGCCAAATAATTAATTCCCTGTGCTAACCTGAATACCACCTGTAGGATTATAGATGAACTGCAACATCTTACCACTTCACATGCAAACTAAAATATCTAAATAAAAATTTGTTAATTCAAACAATATATAAATAAAAGGGAATTTTAGAGTGATGACTTGCCCCGCAAAAGAATCACAATATGTAACTGAATCGATTATCTCCTCCCATCTCTTCTACACTAGCAGTTGCGTATATTGTAGAAACAATTGTGTAGGGGAAAGAAGTAAAGAAAAGCCTCTAAACGTCGGGCTAAAAATCGCCAGCCTCATGATTTTACATTGATGATATTCTGGCTTTTTTTTTTTTTTCCTCATCTCTGTAGTATCTAGGGTATGAGACATTCAGCACGTATTTTTCAAAATTAAAAAATTGCATTTTTGTCATTTAAAAATTTTGTAATAAATCCTGGTAATAGAAGTCTAAGGCCGCCGGTAATGTGTATAAACCTTCAAGAACGAATATATATATTAACCAGAGCTACTTCTTATTGTTCAGTTAGACACTTTTTAATTATTTGCATTATAAAACTGTGTATTTTAAATATTTACTGAACAGCGGTCCTGTAAAGATTTCCCTTATCACATGGCGGTTTTACACAGAGACCAGGCTGAAAAAACAACAACAACAGCAGCAGAGTCAGGATCACTATTTGAATTTGATCCTTTGCTGTATTTTTCCCAGAGTGCACTGCGTGCAAGGCGGAGTCGTCTTTCTGTGTGCCTCCTTACTGTTATGTTTACTGTGTGTGTGCTCACGGATGGAAACCTGCTTCTAAAAAGGATGAAAAACATAGTGTGTGAACGTCTCGTTTTTTCATTTCTCATTTTGTTTTTAACCCTTTGATGTCTTTGATGTGTGTCGCGATCTGAGACGGTTCTCGGAGAGCGCAGTGTCGTGATGGTCTTTCTGCCTTAGCTCATCTTTATTCTAAACGTAATGAGATATATATGAGTTTTTAAAATAATAACTGTGTGAGTGTGAACTGTGTGTCTGTGTGTGTTTGTTCGTTGTCGTATGCAAGTCGTGTATGAAAATCTTTGGTTTAAAAATGTGATATTTTGTTTTTGGCATTATATAATAAACTGACAAGCTTGCGTTGTGTAAGTGGTGTTTATTCTTCTTCTTATTATTATTAAAGCTGTTAAATCAGCGTCACACAGACGTACCAATGTGCTTTCGGACCCAGAGGGACTTCCTGTCACCATGCAGTGGCCACTTTGGCTTTCTTTCCCCAGTGCTTTGGTTTTTCTTGAACCTCCTGCTCTGTTTATTATAGCGTGAGGACGTTATGTGATGATGGCCGTCTGCCAGATGCTGTATGTCAATATGACTCTAGTCAGCAGTAGCACCTGAACCTGATGGAGGCTGGATGATGATTAACACACTGTGCTGGACATCTGCGAAGAAGAAGTGTGGAATATTATGTTTGAGTGATATCACACTCGAGGTCGTGCTGTTGTACTCAATATCAGCACGGCTGGGACGTGGTCGTAGACATGATGGTGCAGCCCGAGTACTGAAGATATTCAGCACGACCTCGAGTGTGATATCGCTTTTATACAGCAGTTCCACAAACACCATTTATTATCAACAGATTACGGTCCGTTTCTTTAACCAGTTATTTTGCTCCGCCCAGATGTGTGTTGTGGCTGAAAGTGCTTCTGTAACTGGGTGTGAATGTGGGTTTTATCAGGTAGTTGTTCTCTCCTCCGTGCAATGCGTCTCGTCCAATCACTCGTCCAGTACCACCTGTGGTATAATGGGGAATAAAACACTCCTCGTTACATTCTTGTACTGAAATATGACTAAATGTTTACAATTACAGTGAAATCTTGGATGGCGAGTAACGCGGTTTGCGAGTGTTCCACAAGACAAACAAAATTTTTTAATACATTTTGACTTGAAAAACGAGCAAGTCTTGGTTTACGAGTACCGAGTATCATGTATCACGCATGTGCATCTTATTTTGACACCGAGCATCACGTGATCACAACTGAGCCAATGGTTTTTCTCTGTGGAATTGTGGGTAATCGTCTCCCCTGCTGGGTCTTAGTGCTCGTCTCTCACTGGTATAATCAATATCCATGCACACGTGTACTGTTTACTTAACACTGTGACCACGTGTGTGCATGTGAAACATCTTTTATTTTGTGTTTGTAAGCATCTGTGTACAGCGCTTGTGTACTGTTTATTACAACACGTGTGCGCGCGTGTGTAAAGCAAAAGAAAGTCTCATTAGAGAGGTTAAAGATCCACTTGCTGCTTCTCTGTATTAGTCTGTCATGCGTGTATGCGGTCGGTTAATTTGACACGTGCCCTTTCACACACACACACACACACACACTCTCTCTCGCCTTTATGCGTGCAGGCGCTGTGTGTGTGTGTGTGTGTGAAGGGGCACGGTGTCAAATTATGCGCTTATTTTGTGCTCAAATATTTTTTTCTTTTTTTAAAGGTGAAGTGCAGGTTAATCTGTTTTATTTTTACTTTATATATTGTATTAATTATTTTTATGTATTTATTTTTCGGAGCTGTGGAACGAATAAGTTGAGTTTCCATTATTTCTTATGGGAAGATTTCTGTTCTGAAGGTGAAAGGATCGGAAAAGGCAAGAAGTAATTTAGAACTGTGCAATTAATATAATCAAGCTTTTGATAGTCGATTCACATTTTAAAAATTATTTAGGTAAACTTACTAAAAAATTAATTACTTATTAATTTTAGAATGCTCTAACACCCCTACTGTATCTCACCTACGCAGTGTCAGCATGCACGGCGGCCATGAGTTCAGTTTGATCTTTTCTCAACCCGTTTTCCCGCGACGCTAACTGTGTGAGATAGGGGTGTAAGATTGACAAACTTTATATACCACAGCTTTCCTAGAAAATCTCTCATGCTGAAACGCTCATGTCTTTGGCAAATACTCAGTTAAAGTAAATAAACACTCAGTTGTGTGAGGAAACGAAAGTGTATTACATTTTCAAACAAAGAAGGTTTAGCTTTTAACACTTTATTGTGGCTTTAGAGCAACAACTGGATTACAGTAGGTACAGAAGGAGAGCGTTGTCCTCCTCAACAGATCTTCTAAGAACAACTCGTAGATGACTTTCAGAAAGTCCAAACAAAGACATATTTTACTCTTTGATATTTTACTCTTTTCTTCAACATGAACTAAAATTCTCCTGTTACTGTACAGCAGGGTGCCAAAAGTTTCGAGAATGACACAAATATGAATGTAAAACGATCCAAAAACACTGAAGCAGCAGATTTTATGAAAACTAATATTGTTATCATTCTCTGTAGAAACTGCGATTTCAAGACTCTACCAGTCCAACGTTTGGACGCCAAAACTAACTCCACTCTATTTCCTGAATTTTATTTATTATTTATTTTGATTCTACACTGTGAAACACTTCTGATGGCATAAAAATACATGATGTACAGTATCTGCTCCTTCTGCTCTGTGAAGCTTCATAACGGCTCTTATCTGAGGTGCTGCTTGAGGTTAATTGGTGATTTCTGAGGCTGGTGACTCTAAATGAACTTCTCCTCTGCAGCAGTAAGTTTTGGTCTCGCTTTCCTGGCAAGGGCTTCATGAGAGACAGTTTCATCATGGAGCTCGATGGGGTTTACAAACACACTTGACACAATACTGTTCCTGTGAGAACCGATCCAGAACCGCCGACCTTCATGTCTTATAATAACAACCGACTGTTAGTGTTGTTGGTTAATTACTTAATTCCATTTGTGTTATTTCATAGTTTTGAGATTTCCAGTAGAAAATGAACCATAAAACAAAAAACACTGAATTAGAAGCTGCGTCCAAATTTTGGACTCAAACTGTACAGTAGGCGTCTTTGAGGAGTCCAAACTCAGGCTGATCAACAATCTGAGCTTTCCTGAAAAAATAAAATAAAATAAAATTCTTAAGAAGCATCATATCTAGATTTAAAGACGGGAATATTTCAATCTGAACAGAACAGTTTCTACACTTTATCATAAAACACATTTAGATGATAATTTATAGGGTGTGTTTACTTCTTGTATGTCTGTATACAGCTGTACCTCTGGTGCTAACACTGGAGACTCCTTCCATGAATATTACATATAGTACACGTCTCCTTGCATCCCTGTGATTGAGCTGTTACTATAGAAACGGTAGCGCATTATTAGAACAAATGCATCGATGATTGCTTTGATTTGCAGCTGTAGGGTTTAGAGTTGAGGAAAATCAATCAACCAATCAGACTGGAGCCCTGACTAACGCTCTGGAGTAACACTGACTCGCTCACTATACTGCCGGATTGTCATTATTTCACAGAGCAGTGTTTTTTAAAGACTTTTTTTTTTGAGAACTATATAAACGTCCATATCTTGAGGAGGAAGCGAGTGCTTGTCGATAAGAGCCGTATCTCGGGGTGTGTCTCGTCTCGTTAATGTGCTCTTATGTAAATCATCACTGCAGAGTCCCTTCTGTTTTATTGGCTTCCAGAAAGCCGTCTCGTGCGCTGACCGCTCTGTATACACCGTCACCACGGAGATAAATAACAAGGAAGAGGGATGCGGCGTCATCTTTGGACCCGGACTGTTGTTGTTGTCTTTTGTTTTTGTTTTTAAAAAAAAACAAACATGAATTCATTTCACCAAGCAGGTTTATTTAATTTCATATTTAATACAGTAACCGCTGTAGTGTAAAAGCTCACGAGTGTTGTGATGGAGCAAGCGAGCTTTAGGATCTCTAGCGTGTCCATTGTGAAATCCTCCTTGGCTCTGTGTGTAAGAGCTCTTGTGAATAAGCTTTACAGCTTTATTGCACCGTGTTAACACCCCGGGCTCGGTGTATTCCCAGGTCCAAAGGGCCACCTCAGGTCTCTGTGTTAGTCACGTTAACGCTGTGGTTTTTCTCGGGCTCCTATTAGAACCTGCTTTGTTGCGCGTCCACGATCTCCTCCTCTTGGGATATATTATCAAACTTACCGTGACGTTAATGAACCCAGAGATGATAAACGCTTCTCAGGACGCGAGAGCAAAGTCAAAGTGCCATAAAGAGGAGCACATGTGATCAGGTCTACGTCTGACATCAGCGCCGACGTCTTCCTCATTCCTGTCTCTTCCCTGAGGTGGAGACAACCTTGGACACTTACAGCTTCTTCTCGGCACTCGAGGGACGTTATTGAGTTGAGTAGAGGGAAGACGGACGATCCTGCACGGAGAAATAATGATCTCGGCAGAGCATCGGTAGCTTTTAGAGTTAGTTTAATACGTAAACGATCCACATCCACTGATTAATCACGGCCGAGTTTGTCTGAGTCCAGAGAGAGAGAGACGTCCCAATGGTGGTGCTGAGCAAGGTACACTTTAAACTCCTGTCATTTTAGTGTCGTGTAGATAGCAGTGCCACGAGTGTCGTAAAATCTCTTACTTTCAAATAAAAATCTTTTCAAAAGAACAAAAAAATTCTTTTCAAAACAAATCCAGGCTTTTGACTTTTTCTGTTAAAAAAAAGCAAAACTAGAGCAACTTTTTATTTAGTTATTTGTTTGTTTTCTGTGGACAAAAAGCTGAATATTCTTACCTCAAGGTCGCGTAAATATATCCAAACATGTGATTAGGCGTTTTTAATGAATGAAAATTTATACAGTTGAAATACATTTAAAAAAATTTAAATACATTGTAAAGAGGAAAAAGCTGAAAAAGCATTTCATTATTTCTGTGACATAAAGTAAATTATAAAAGTTTCCCTAGGAATTGAATATTGTCATTTTGTGTGACAATTTATTTAGTTATAAACTTTAGTGGGGAAATTATTTCATAAAGAGATTTTTTTGTTCCTTTTAAATTAACGGCTTTATCAATTCAGTGCACAAAATAAATGACTGATTTTTATATATATATGTATGTATATATATATGTTTCTGTCCAAATATTTTTGTTAAAAAAATTTTTAATAGCTTAAAAGTTGAGTTTAACAACTTAACAGCTTTTAAAACTTTTATTTAAATCCAATTTATTTGTTTATTTATTCATTAACCAACATTTATTGAAGTCTGCCGAGGCAGGTTTGTTTTTCTTTTCTTTTCTTTTCTTTCTTTTCACACTAACACTTAATCTGGTGAAGAACCACAATTACTAATCAGTTTGTGCGTCAGTACCTCATGACATAAAAGACATATATGTAGAAAATAAGGATTTTTAAAAATTTTTTCATTTTATTACATCTGCCTTTCAGGTTATGTTTTTAAATATTTTTTTATTACATAACTTAAAAAAAAATAATTAAAAAAATTCATCCTAGATGGAAAGATATATTGCAACTTGAGTGATCTGGATTTGCAACATAAAAATGACAACAATGAAAAATTTTGAGAAAAATCACAAAGTCTTGGAAAAAGTCTTAAAAAGGTGAATTTGAGTTGGTTGCATAGAAAGAGTTGAACGTCTCCGCTGTACACACAGTGCTCATACAGCGTGCTTGTCTTTAGGGTGATCACGTCTGGGTGGACGTCCGGCACGGGGTCCCGGTCGGGGCTCGGGTCAAGGCGCTGGATGGCAGGCAGGTGCATCTGCTGGACGACGAGGGGAAGGTGAGACCGCGTGACTCTGAAATTCCCTGGATTACTTTAGCTTTGACGTCGTCCTTCGTCTGTACACGACACACCATGACACCGCGCTATCAGAGGCCTGTACGCGCCGTGGGTCAAAGGGCGCGGCCCGCTAATAATCTCAAAGTTTCACCACTTATCAGTTCTCTGGTTGCAAAACATCTTTACACTCGGCGGTTCTGATTTTATTCATAGACATTTAAATTGAGTTGATGTTCAGCGCGCGACTGCAGGAAACTCCTGAAACTGAACTCTGCTTTCTTAAGCTTCCAAAATAGGCTCAATGATGACGAATTGTAATTAGTGATAATTAACTTAGTAACAGGACAAAAAGACAACAAAAAAAAAGAAGATAAGAATTATGGAGAAGAAGTTGAAGAAAAGAAAAAAGAGAGGAAAGAAAGACTGAAGCAGGAAAAAAGGGAAAGATGGAAGGAAACAAGGGAAACAAGAAAAGAAAGAAGGAAGACGAGAAGAAAGTTTAGAGCTTACAACTTTTACAGAAAGAAAAACAATAAAGAAGAGAATGAAAAAGATTAGAAAAATAAAAGAAAGTGGATGAAAAGAATAAAAAAGTAAGGAAAAAAGACGATTAAAGAAAGGAATGAGAAGGACGAGAAGAAGGAAGAAAGAAAGGAAAGGATGCAAGAAGAAGGAGGGAAAGAACAGAGGGCTGGGACATGAAGTCGTGGTGTGACGGCGTGAGGTCTTGTGGCGCTTTCTTCCAACCTTCCACAGTCTCCCTTAATAAGTTAGCCAATAATAATAGATTCCTGTTAATGTGAGAAGGTTGCCATGGTTACTGTGGACAGTTCCCCAGACTGAGTCGCGTCCCGGCGTCTGGTTGCTTTTAGACTCTAACGGGACGCGACTCACTGTCTTGTAAAAGACGTCTTGTTGTTTTTCGGCTAATGTGTCCTATAATAATATAATATGTACTTATTTGTTTAACAAACCCCTACCCACTTTATAAAGTGTGTGTGTGTGTGTGTGTGTGTGTGTGTGTGTGTGTGTGTGTGTGTGTGTTCTATAAAATGACTTTATTATTAGAGCTTGACTTCCTTGAGTGTTTCTGTATCGGGTGTGTGTTATACTCAGCGCCATATGGCTGGACTGTGTTTTATAAGCTGGATATTTCCTATACTGTAAACACTGTGTGATATTTTGTTTATAAAGGGTGTGTGTGTGTGTGTGTGTGTGTGTGTGTGTGTGTGTGTGTGTGTGTGTTATTTTTGTTAGATTTTATATGTAGTTTAATATGTATTTTATTTGGCTTGTTTTGATTTGAAGATTTGCTGCTTCAGGAGTCATAGAGAACGGGTGTGTGTGTGTGTGTGTGTGTGTGTGTGTGTAGTCGTTAGAAATGTGACCTTGAACCTCCAGGAACGAGGGTTGGGTTGAACTGGGGCCTGTGTGTGGACGGTGTGTGTTCTCCCAGTGCTTGGTGGATTTACACCAGTTTCCTCTGGATCAGACTAACTGGCGTTCCCACTTTCCCCGTACTGTGTGTGCATCGGTGTCCAGGGTGAACCCACCTCGTGCCCTGGGATAGACGCCGGGCTACAGAGAAGGAATAGAGGAAGGGTACAGCGGCTATAAACACTCGGTCCCTTATAAACACAACGTCTCCTGAAGTGAAACAGACAAACCACAGAGTGGAAACTCCTCCGTAAACATAAAGTTACAGCTCGAGCTCTGACTGTGAGGAAGCTCTGACACCGGAGACTCCATCCGTACATGTTAAATCAACACGTCACCATGTCAGTGATTCTACACGCCTTCTTCCGCAGTGCTTTAACCTGTGAGTAGTGACATGGTGTTTGTGCTGCGTTCAGGAGCGGTGTGTGTCCGAGAGCGAGCAGGCGTCTCTCAGGCTCATGCACCCCAYGTCGGTGGAGGGAGTGGACGATATGATCAGACTGGGGGACCTGACCGAGGCGGGCGTGCTCAGGAACCTGCTGATCCGACACAGACACRACATCATCTACGTAAGCACCACCCTGAGCATTCCACTTCACCGAGTTCATCCATGACTGTTTGTTTTCACTGAAAGTTCTTTAATGTAACCTTCTGAGATGAGATACGCCTGAAAAACATGGTAGTGTTTGATGAAAAAAAAGAAAGTGAAGTTCCGGGCTTTGTGTTTGATCCTGATCTTACTCAGTGCTTGATCTGGTCCTGAGCTAATGCACCAACTATTCCAATACGTGTTCCAGTTTATTCCAGCTGATCTCCAACAGATTTTAAACATTTTCTATTTTATTCTGATTTCATTCCAAAAACAACAACATTCCCATTTTATTTCCACTGCATTTAGAGACTAAAGAGATTATTAGAGTATTAGAATTCTGTACTCTGAATTTTCTACTTTAAATAGATTTATTTTTACCACAACATATGACATGACGTGCCATTTGCGTTACTTACTCAGTTATGAAAAATAATGTCGTATTGATGAAGACCATCTTCCTGAATGTTTCCGCTGATCCTTTTCTTGTAACAGTTCATCACTCGGGCCAACAGCTGTTGATCAATCGTAAGCACTTTTTAGTCAGATGGCATCCCACAATACATGCAGATTAAGGGGTTTGGGAGTGTATGTACAGTACAGAGCAAAAGTTTGGACACCCCTTCTCATTCCAAGAGGTTGAATTTGTATTATGGCAAGAAAAAAGCAGCTAAGTGAAGAAAAACGAGCGGGCGTCATTACTTTAAGAAATGAAGGTCAGTCAGTCGGAAAAATTGGGAAAACTTTGAAATTGTCCCCAAGTGCAGTCACAAAAACCATCAAGCGCTACAAAGAAACTGGCTGACATGCAGACCGGCCCAGGAAAGGAAGACCAAGAGTCACCTCTGCTGCGGAGGAGAAGTTCATCCGAGTCACCAGCCTCAGAAATCGGCGGTTAACAGCAGCTCAGATCAGAGAGCAGGTCAATGCCACACAGAGTTCTAGCAGCAGACACATCTCTAGAACAACTRTTAAGAGGAGACTGTGTGAATCAGACCTTCATGTAGAATATCTGCTAGGAAACCACTGCTAAGGACAGGCAACAAGCAGAAGAGACGCGTTTGGGCTAAAGAACACAAGAAAGAACACAAGAAAGAAAACTCGCTGAATGAGAAGGGGTGTCCAAACTTTTGGTCTGTACTGTATATATGTAATTTTTTTTGGATTAATACTAGTTAATATTTTTATATTAATACGGGTTCATATTTTTCTTCAATACTGATTTTATTCAGATTTTATTCTGAAGATGAGTATTTAGGTTTGATTCCAGTCCAAAGACCGATTGTATTTTAATTTTATTTAATTTTATTCTCATTTTATTTTAAGACTGATATTATTATTATAGGGTTGCATTGACAATCCATCACAATGGGCAGAACATTGAACACATTTTATAAGTGGTCAGAAACTTGTAAATAACTCATGAAAGAATAAAGTCACATTAAAACCAAGCACACCATTGCTTTTCTTGTGAAATTCCCAATAAGTTTGATGTGTCACATGACCCTCTTCTTATTGAAAAAAACAAAAGTTGGATCCAAGATGGCCGACTTCCAAATGGCCACCATGGTCACCACCCATCTTGAAAAGTTTGCCCCCTCACATATACTAATGTGCCACAAACAGGACGTTAATATCACCAACCATTCCCATTTTATTAAGGTGTATCCATAGAAATGGCCCACCCTGTATATTTTATACCTATTGTATTTCACAGAATGATTTTAATCTCCAAAGCGACAATTTTATTTGACTTTTTTCCTATTCTGAGACCAACGGTATTTTGTTTTCTTCTGAACACATTACAAAAACATTAGAGATTTTATAATGTTTGGCTTTTCAAGGCTTCACTTACTGTAATTAACTTCTGTCCTGTTTTCTGTTTCTCGTTGATCAGACGTACATTGGCTCGGTGCTGGTGGCCGTGAACCCGTATCAGCTGCTGCCCATCTACACCGGGGATCAGGTGCGTCTGTACCACGGGCGTCGCCTGGGTGAGCTGCCCCCCCATGTGTTCGCTATCGCAGACTGCTGCTACTACAACATGCAGAGGAACCAGCGTAACCAGTGCTGCATCATCAGGTGGGCGGAGGACGCTCGTCCCTGTCAATCGAGTCTAACTGATTTTACAGCGTCGGTCATAACGTTCAATACACCGTGAAGTCATTCCACCCCTTAGGCCACGCCCCCTCCTAAGTTCGTAGGAATCGCGCTCAAAGTTCATCTAGTCCTGAACATATTCCCAGCTCCGAGTCGGACATGAAAGATCTTTATGAAGCCTCCTTTTTTTCAGTGTGACATCACTCTTTATGAATTTTTAAAATATTGATTAATAGCTCTTACTCCTACTCCTGAAAGTAGGACCAAAATGGTGATACTCTGAGAATTTTGGGACACTTAGGAGTGATTTCCTACTCTGAGACGCTTAGTAAATACGGGCCCAGATCTGCTTTAATGATTTAATGGTCAAAAACTGGACATATGTTTCGTCCAAAATTATGGTTGTAAACAGAACACCAAGAGTTTGGAACACAAGGTTTACTTTATTTTGTGTTTCAGCACAATAAGAAATCATTAGTCATTTTAAATTCAGTGCAGCTAAAATTCCCCAAATGTCTTTTGACACAAATCACGTTTGTGCTCCAGTGGCGAGTCGGGAGCGGGAAAGACAGAAAGCACGAAGCTGATCCTGCAGTTTCTGGCGGCGGTGAGCGGTCAGCACTCCTGGATAGAGCAGCAGATTCTGCAATCAAACCCTGTGCTGGAGGGTAACGTGGGATTTTTAAATGATCCATAATTCACTTCCCAAAACATTCTGGTGTCAGGAAAGTCCAGCTGCAGATATACAGTATGTAAAGTTTGCTTTCTTAGAAAGATCTATCCCAGAACTACTACTACACCGTGAGTATTTATGAGGCTGAAAGGCAGCTGTGAGGACAGATGTTGCACTTTGAAGTCAAAAAGAAAATGTAACTAGCGCGGCAGTGTACAGCATTCTATAGACAAAACGAGCGATGTTAAAATGATAAGTGTGAGTACAGTTAGGAACATGATCGGAGTGAAAGTGTGGAAGTGTCATGTATAAATGAATGTAAACCACAGACGAGCTCCTCCATCACCTTGATGACTTTTACAGCTTTCGGAAACGCCAAAACAACACGCAACGACAACTCGAGCCGCTTCGGGAAGTACATCGAGATCTTCTTTAATAAAGACGGCGTGATCGAAGGAGCTCACATAGAGCAGTACCTGCTGGAGAAGTCTCGCGTCTGCCATCAGGTGAGAACAAACAAATCAATCATCATAAACGAATTACAATCATGAACTTTTACATAATAAATGTGTCTCCAGGGTCTGTATTAACTAAGAGTCTCAGAATCACGGGTAGGAATCGCGCTCAAAGCTCATCTAGTCCTGAACATATTCCCAGCTCAGAGTCGGACACGAAAGATCTTTATGAAGCCTCCTTTTTTTTTGTGTGACATCACTGTTTATGAATTTTTAAAATATTGATAAATAGCTCTTACTCCTACTCCTGAAAGTAGGACCAAAATGGTGTCACTCTGAGAATTTTGGGACACTTAGGAGTGATTTCCTACTCTGAGACGCTTAGTAAAGACGGGCCCAGATCTGCTTTAATTTAATGACTATAGATTCCCTGTCTTGTTTTTTTCCACAGGCGCGAATGGAAAGAAACTATCACATATTTTACTGCCTTCTGTCAGGGATGCCTAAAGAGCAGAAAAAACAGCTTTTACTCGGTGATGCGACAGAGTTCAACTATCTCACTGAGGTTCGAACATCTGACCAACTGCTACAAATCGTTTATATAGCGTAGGGGTTAGGGTTAGGGTTAGTGTTAGAGGTTATGGATTAGGGATGAATGTTATGGGTTAAAGGATTAAAGGTTAGGGGTTAGGTTTAGGTTTATGTGTTAGGGTTGGGGGTTTGGATTAGAGGTTAACATTAAAGGTTAGAGGTTAAGGGTTAGTTTAGTGGAAGCTGCTGTGTATTTTTATTTAAGATGACATTATCTTAGTAACTCATAATGAAAAAGAAATTGTCTTAAAATGACCCTTTTTATTCAAATGTATATTTTTAATGAATTTGTTTTAGCAATAAAATTTATTTCAAGTTATGAACTAAGCTCACCAACACTAGCCAGACTATTAGTCTATTCACACCAGACTTAGTCGTACTAAGTACTAAGTACTTTTATTTTCTTATATTTTTCTTATGTATATTTTTTACTGTACATATATTTCATATATTTTATATATTATTATTTTATGCTTAGGTAAATCTACCTCTACATTCTTTGTTATATTCCTTTGTGTAAATACTCTTAAATAGTTTCTTATTCTAAGGTCACGGGCAGTCGCCTAAGCATTTCACTACATATCGTACTGTGTATGAATGTGTGTGTGACAAATAAAATATGAATTTGAATTTGAAGTACTAATGCTAAGTTTTGTTTAAAGCTAGTTAGCTAGCTAACATTACCCAAATTGAACAAAATGCTACTGTTGTCAACAATATATAAATATATAATAATATGTCAAATATATAAGGTTAATTATTGTTATATCTCAGTAAAAAAAGGCATGAAATGTTATGTTAATAGAAACATTGTTTCAGCAACTTTAAAGGAATGATATTAGCTTATATAGCTAGCTACCTGTTGGTGTTAGCTAGCTGTTTGGCTGAAACATCACCAAGATTCGGATATTTAGTCTAAATAGCTACGCTAGCCAGTTTGCACCTGTATTCAGCCAGCTACTATATTGCTGTAATATATTTATAATAATTACTTAATATATAACATGATTTTATTCAAGTTAAATTGTAAATAGCTGTAACTTGTCGTAATGATCGTTATATTTCTCTTTTTCATTGTTGTAATCAGGGAAGCTGCATCACATGCGATGGACGGGACGACGCAGAAGAGTTCGAGCGCATCCGCACAGCCCTCAGAGTCCTCACCTTTTCCGACAGGGAATGCTGGGAGATATTTAAACTGCTAGCAGCCATTCTCCACCTGGGCAACATTAAATTTGAAGGTGAGCAGCGGATCAGTGCTGATTCGGGCTAAACACCTTATTACTGGAGGTAAAGTGGCAGCGTGTTTAACGCTGTGATGTTTGTTTGTTTGTTTGTTTGTTTGTTTGTCATCTTGTTTTTAGGCTGCACAGTGAACTACATGGACGCATGTGAAGTTCTACTGTCGGACCATTTCACAGCCGCTGCTAAGCTGTTAGAGGTAACGCGTGTCTGACCTTTAATTCACCTTGACTGCGCCACTAAAACATGCGATCAGGCGTTGTGATGTTTAAGTAACCAGATGAGTATTAAAATGTTAAATACAGTCTATAATATATAAAACACCTTGTGAATATCGCAAACCATATAATAAAATAACGATTGTCTGTTTGTTTATTTGTTAATCAAGTCATTTATTTTAATGTATTTAATTCAGTTGATTCCATTTTCTAGAAATCCATACATTTCATTTTATTTTATTTTATTTTGTTAACCAAAACTCTGTTATACAATCTGCATTGTCGTTCGTCTCTGCAGGTTGATAAAGAACATCTGGAGGCGAGTCTGACCTCTCACACTATTGTGACCAAACAAGAGCAGCTGACGAAACCTCTGAGTTCAGAACAGGCTTTGGACTGCAGGGACGCTCTGGCCAAGGTCTGATCACTTCAACACCCCCGACACACCAGTTACACCAGTTACACCAGTTACACTTCTTATGTGAGGTCACATTAGGGGAAACATCTCATTGGCCAGTGATTTTCACTCATGTTCTTTGAGACCTGCACGCTGGAGACCCCTGTGAACGTCAAAATTAGCTCCACTTTAGGATGTTTCCTCTGCAACAATGTGTGTGTGTGTTTGTGTGTGTGTGTGTGTGTGTGTGTGTGTGTGTGTGTGTGTGTGTGTGTGTGTGTGTGTGTCGAGATTTGAAATTTGTTATTAATGTGATGATTTGTTGCTCTGATTCAGGCCGTTTACACCAAACTGTTCATGTGGATTTTTGGGAAGATGAACGGCGCCATCCGCAAACAGCCGACAAACAGCTCGTACACTCAGAGGTCCATCGGCCTGCTGGATATATTCGGCTTCGAGAACTTTAGAGTGAACAGGTACAAACCAGAGAGTCAAAGCACACACGTCTGGTTTGAGTAAATGGATGAATAAATATTTACACACATTCCGACGTGCGATGTTGTGGTGTGTGTGTGTGTGTGTGTGTGTGTGTGTGTGTGTGTCCAGTTTCGAGCAGCTGTGCATCAACTACGCTAACGAGCAGCTGCAGCAGTTCTTCGTGGAGCACATCTTCAAGCTGGAGCAGGAGGAGTACCTCAAAGAGGGCGTCAAGTGGAGGAACATCTCCTACAGCGATAACCAGCACACACTCGACCTGCTGGCGTCGCAGCCGCTCAACCTGCTGTCCCTGATCGACGAGGAGACACACTTCCCCAAGGTTTAAAAAACTAAAAGAGCGCCTGATTGAAGGCACAAAATGAAAGAAATGAACGAGATGAAGGATGAAATGGAAACTCAGAGCAGGACGTGTTTGATGATGTGATGTCGTTTCTTACTGGTTCTGTTCAGGGCACAGACAAGTCCATGCTGGAGAAAATGAACAGCCATCACAGCAGGGGCAGGGTTTACATCCCACCCAAAGCCAACCACATCCTGGAGTTCGGGGTGCGACATTTTGCCGGCGTCGTCTACTACGACTGTAAAGGTACCGCGTGACCTTCCTACGACCTTCTAACCGCGTTCTGCTTTTCCTGTACACGCTTCATTCTCCTTCTGTAAAGTGTCAGTTTGTCCGTTTGTTTGTCTGTACTGCATCATAGAGACGCGTCTGGCGATGGCTCCCGTGTTTTCCTACTCAAAGAAATCTAGAAGAATCCGGATTTTTACTAATAAATAAATTTAGATTATAATCTGATTGTTTACACATTTCATGCTTGTTTGTTGTTTTTTGTTGCCCGAACTTTAACACACTGATTAGATTTCGCCTTCCAGTGTGACCTCATATAAGTAGAGCCCCTTCTCTAGAGGGGCGTGGCTTAACAGTAGCTCATTTACATAGACACTGAAATGGTGTGTGTGGAAGAGGAGTTATGGAGGTGTCAAAAATACATTATGTAAGGGGCATTAAGACACACACACACACATACACACACACACACACACACACACACATACACACACACACACTCTTGAGCTCTGAGACCTGGGAAAATAACTTGATAAAGACACACAGTAACACATGGGACCTTTAATCCGCAGGGTTTCTGGAGAAGAACCGGGATGTGTTGAGTTTGGATATCATCGCGGTGATCCAGAAATCCTCCAGCAAGATGCTGAAGCTGATCTTTGAGACGGAGCTGAACGCCTGCAGAGCCTTACCCATTACCAACAACAACAACAACCACCACCACCGCAGGGTCATCATCAAGCAGAAGAAGCCCACACGGGTACGTCCTGGTGGATCATCCTGACTTTAACTCAGTGTAAATGCGCCTCAGACTAACACACACACACACACACACACACTCTGTCTGTCTCCGTCAGCCGTCACAGCAGGCGAGCGAGCAGCGCAGGCAGATTTCCACGCTCAGCGGGCAGTTCAGGCAGTCGCTGGACTCTCTGATGAAGGCTCTGTCTCTGTGCCAACCTTTCTTCATACGCTGCTTCAAACCCAACGACAACAAGCTCTCCATGGTAGATACTGAGATCCACTCCATTCATTCCTGCACACTGCCTTGCTTAAGTATTGACACCCCTTCGATTTGTCTGCACCTCGCTGCCTACAGCCTAAAGTTCAAATGAATTTTGGGGGATTTTTTTTTTTTATATATAAAAAGTTGGAGAACATCATGTACACAAAAATGCTAAAGTATTTACAACAAAACAAATATTCCATAAATGTGAATTATTTATGCAAATTCTGGTGCAACCTTTTTTTTTAAATATAATTTTTAGAAAAATGTCATATGAATGTCTGTGGGTTATTCTCTGTCAACCAGATGAGCTTATCCGGGAGTTGAGTCGAGTCAACTGGACTTCTTTCTTTCTTATTCAGTAAATTTCAACATTATTATTATTAGTATGTAGTAGTGGCACAATGTATAAACAGAGGACACGTACAGTAAAATGCTCTACAAAGAGAGAAATAAAGAGAGACAAATAAATCAAATTAAATAGAACCACAAAAGACAAGAACAATAGGTTTCAATTATTTTAAAAAAATTGAAATACAAACTCAAAGTAAAA
Source organism: Clarias batrachus (assembly GCA_003987875.1). Taxonomy (NCBI): domain Eukaryota; kingdom Metazoa; phylum Chordata; class Actinopteri; order Siluriformes; family Clariidae; genus Clarias; species Clarias batrachus. Next base: position 288,361 of record QMIH01000662.1, on the reverse strand, counting down.
TGCTAAAAATGCAGCTGTTCAACCTGAAACTTTGATTAATTTATTGAAGATTTACAAATAAATAAATAATTATAAAAAATATATAAAATTTAAATAAATAAAATAAAAAATCTGAAAATAAAAAGACAGAAATTATCAATTATTTAAATATAAATAAGAAAATAAAAGTTATGACAAGTCAATAAAAGACAAGAACAATAGATTAAATTATAAAAATGGATTAAATAATAAAGAAAAAAAATGATGTAAATGAACTTATTGAAATCTTCCAAAAAAATAAATGTTATAACATTAAATCCATAAATTAAATCAAACATTAAATTAAATGTAATTAAATGAAAATAAAACTACGATAAATAATCACACCTTACACAGACACCAGTAACTTTTTACTTCACTCTATGAGTAATTTAATAAAACACACAATAAGGAAGGATAAAGTGAAAATAAATAAAGAAAAATAAATAAATAATTAATAATAATAATTAATAATAATAATAATAATAAACAGTAAATAATAATAATGAATAAATAAATAAATAAATAAATAAATAAAAGACTTTTGACTTTTCGACGTTAGTGAGATCTTTAATTCACCGTAACAGTCGTAACAGCTCTGTCAGCTCAGTAGCGATCCACTGCCTCCAGAAGCTCCACTATGTGACGGATGAAGTCCACCAGTGTGTTACAGTGGTATAAAAGTGTTGCACAAACTCTTTATTGTCTTTCAGTTGATAACGAGATGGTGGAGCTTCAGGTCGAGGTTTTATTTCTTGGTGAAATTGTCCAAAACGTCCAGTTTATTGTTTCTTTATCCCAGTATCTTTATATCCGTGTGTATTTATAAAGTCTGTAAATCTGCTGTGTGTGTGTGTGTGTGTGTGTGTG
>QMIH01000662.1:275936-286337 GCA_003987875.1 Clarias batrachus | reverse complement strand
TTCAGTATCAGGACAAAATGTCAAGCCTTAAAGATTATAATTTATTTTGGTGAGTTAGTGTTTAATTTTGCCTAATCTGTGATTTTAATTAATTGTGTCTAATTAGAATATTAGGCCACGCCCCATTAGACAGGTCGAGGCAGACTGGGATTAATTCGATCTAGATGTTGCCGGATGTTAATTAGAACCCTGTGGTGTCGCTTTCCTCTGTAGGAGGAACTTTATCAGGAAAAGAAGTGCAGCTGTGACTGTGCAGAGATCTTGGCGCTCTTATAAGGAACAGAAAGAGATAAAAAAAGTAAGTGACCGTTAAATCCATCGCTGATGTTCGCCATTGGTACGATGTAGTTCGTCTCTAACGGCGCGTTTCTGTCCTTCGACAGCTGCGTCAGGGTCTGATGCGTCTCCAGGCTCTGGTTCGTGCGAGGAAGGGGCTGCTGCAGTACCAACGCGAACGAGCCGCCGCCGTCACGCTGCAGAAACAAACACGCCGTTACCTCGCCGCCAAGGACTTGAAGCGCAAACAGGACGCGGCCGTGGTGCTGCTGCAGGCCCAAACCAGAGGCCTGCTCGCCAGGAGACAACTCAAACACCTTAAAGATGATGTACGGCACCAATACACACACACACACACACACACACACACACACACACGCGACGTTTATTATAATAACACAATAACAAATAATGTATTGCTGATTTGTGTTTAGCCACGCCCCCAAAACTCCATATAAGGCTAATCTATGACAAGAGGGCACCTTCTGCTCAATGTATTTATTTGTTTTTTAAAAATCTTGCAACACAAATGAAAGATGCCCTGTAATACTGTCCAATCCACGTCCAAAACAAAGTACAGTGGCAGATCCATCCTCATCTTCATGGTGCTACATTTCTGTTCCATTTTGTCCTATAATACCAACAAATGTACAGATAACCGTGTCTCCTACTGATTATTATTTTGGCGCTGGTTCAGTCTCAGTTTAATTCATCTGCCTTTTCTGTGACTTGGTCCCTCTTGGTGTTATTCAAGGCATTCCTGTCAGCCCGGGAAGATCAGGAACGCCAGGAACGGCAGGAACGTCAGGAACGTCAGAAATGGGAACTCGCAAATGTGGATCTCCAGCTCAGCCTCGGCAGGACCGTCCTCCAAACAAATGAGACTCAAAATAAACAAGAGGAGAAACAGAGTGAAGAGGAAATGGTGGAAGACATGTTCCGGTTCCTTCCCAAGTCTACAGAAAGACAGGAGGTGCTGAGGGAGAGCGTGACGCGGGTAAGACCTCAGGTGAACCAGGAACCAGGAAATGTGTGCAAAAATGATAAGGTAATAAATCATAAAGTCTTATTCTGGATCTTAGTGGCCAGTAGGTCACAGCTCAACCTCAAGGCTCTAATCTCTTCTTCCAGCGTCTGGTGTTCACAAACGGACCTCACACATTCACAGCTTAAGAAGAGAGATTCAATTCATAGAGTACTTGTTAAAGATAATTATAACACAGAATCTAACATTACGATGGAAGGTGACGGTTTTATTATAAACATGTACGGCAGCAGTGTGTGAATGTTCTCCCTATTGGTTTACTTTACAGGAGGAACATATTGTAGAGCCAGAGAGGGATGAAGTGCCGGAGAAAGCTGTGCAGATTGTAGTAACTCCAGTAACTGCAGACGACGACAACAACTCTGATGAAGAAGAAGAAAAGAAAGAAGAGGAGGACGAGCATGAGGATGAAGATTATGATGATTATGATGATGATGATGATGATTATGATGATGAGTTCTCGTTCGCGAAGTTCGCCGCCATGCACTTCCAGCGCTCTGCTACTCACACGTACATCCAGCAGAGACTGAAGAGCCCGCTGCTTTACCACGAGGACGAAGGAGAGGCGCTGGTGCGCCGTCACGTTATTATTCTTATTCTTATCGTTCCACTGTCGCGCCGTGTCTCTTTATGATTCCTCTCGTCTCTCGTCCTGTACGCAGGCATGTCTGACTGTCTGGTGGATCATTTTGAGGTTCATGGGTGATATTTCCGAGCAGAGGACGGCTCGCATGTCTCTAACCCCCGACATCATCCAGCAGCACCTGGGTCAGCGCCAGGGCCGGCGGCTCAGTCACTTCGTCGGTTTGGATCAGGTGAAAATCTGAAAACCATTTTTAAAAATGTTATTTGCTTTCCTCAATTAATAGCTTGATGACAGTTTTATGGCTCCCACAAATGTAAAATTGCACTTCTTAACTTCTTATCTTAGAGTGTGTGTGACATGTAATCACTTTTTCTTTTTTATCCCTACAGAAAATCCTGCGTAAAAAACAAAAGCAGAACAACAAGAGGAAACACTCCACCATTATGGAGGAGGTTAGGAACTCCCGTGCAGGACACACACACGATGTTTCACAGCGTTATTATACTGTAGTTTTATTCCGCACGATTTGTACACGTCCACTTTTTTAAAACAGAAGCGGTACACTTGGCTCRTGGTGTGTCACGCTGCTTCAGCCGCAGTTAAATGGCTCATGATGTGAAAGTGTTGAGTGTGTGTGTGTGTGTCTTGTGCTGCAGGGACCAGAGGACATCGCTGAAGAGGACGACATTATGATCGGAGAGGGACCCAGTTTGGATCGTCCCATGACCACCCTGGAGAAGTTACACATCATTGTAGGATACGGCTTACGCAGGCCGCACATTCGGTACACTACGTTTAATATTTTTTATGATATATGAAAAAATTGCATTTAGTTTTACTTTATATATTGTATTAATTATTTTTATATATTTATTGTTTTGGGCTGTAGAACGAATAATTTGAGTTTTCATTATTTCTTATGGGAAAATTCTATTTGGTTTAAAAGTGATTTGGAATACGAGCTCGAATTATGCTCGTAATCCAAGGTTCCACTGTACAAAGCATGGAACTGAATCAGAATTTCGAATAGAATACAGCTTGACATCTTTGCAGATGGAAACCGTACGCCTGTTCTGCTGTGTTTCAGAGATGAGATCTACTGTCAGATACTTAAGCAGCTGTCGAGGAACACGGACCGGACGAGCCGAAGGAAAGGCTGGACACTTCTCTCGATATGTCTCGGGATTTTCCCTCCGACTGAGCTGCTGATTCGGGTACGAACACGCCAAACAATCATACACACTCCGCTCTGGTGTGTTCTCTTTAAGGAATCTATCAACCTTTTAGTATTTACTCAGGTCAGTTTGCTGAATGAAGGACGCTTCATTCTGTCCTTTTTTCCAATTTTATGTCCAAATGAAATCTATAGTTTAACAATAAAATAATTAGATAATTCCAAATAAACATCATACAGTATCTCCTAATGAACTATAAAGTTTATATTGAACTCAGGAGATAATAATGGAATCCATATCGATAGTTTACAATGGAATCTATAATTCACATTATACATCAGTTAGTTCTGAGCGAGTAATCTGATTAGATACGAGGCGTTATTTCACGAGTGCTGTTAATAGACAGTAACAGCACTGTGAGGTGTAACTATCTGTGTGAGTGGGCGTGTCCCAGGTGATGTCCAGTGGTTAATGACACTGACTGTGTGTCTCAGCGTGGGTGAGAGTGGGTCTGTACGGTCCGCAGTACTGAGGAGAGAGCAGCTGCCTGACCACGCCCACATTCACACCCAGTCACAGAAGCACTTTCAGCAACAACACACATCTGATAACGTTATGTCGTCTTAAACAACACGCCGTCTCACTTCTAAGTCGTTCCAAAATGGCTACAAAGCTAACCAGGCTCCTAACACGAGGCTGAACCCCAAATCCCTCTCAGACCCCTGATCAAGGGCACTACGTGGTGCGTGGGACAAGGGATTGTACACCTTACATAGTGCACTAGCTTTACATTTAACACTATTTGGGATTTGATTTTGTAATTCTATCCTGTTCGCTATACTCGTGTCCTGCTTTAATCCATTGTGTCCTAATTATTGACTTTCATTTATTGTCCTAATGTAACAGTATTTATGTCAAGCTATCTTCTGTTCTGTTCTATTCTATTCTAAATCCTGATTCAGTTCCATGCTTTGTACAGTGGAACCTTGGATTACGAGCATAATTTGAGCTCATATTCCAAATCACTCGTAAACCAAATAGAATTTTCCCATAAGAAATAATGAAAACTCAAATTATTCGTTCTACAGCCCAAAAACAATAAATATATAAAAATAATTAATACAATATATAAAGTAAAACTAAAACAAATTAACCTGCACTTAACATTTAAAAAAAGGAAAAATGAATCCAGACAGATAAGTGTTTCCGTTTGTGCGCTCAGGCGGCGTGTATTTGTATGTGTGTGTGTGTGTGTGTGTGTGTGTGTGTGTGTGTGTGGAATTAGCCCCTCGCGTCGTCTTAAACAGTAAAACACCTCCTCCCTCCCCACACCTCGCTTTTTATGTTGAAAACAAAGAAATCTCTCTAATGATACTCGCGTGAGCGCATACTAAAAGAATCACTACTGTAATGTAAAAAAAACCCAAATGAACCAGCACCTTATCTTTGAAAAGAATCGCGACAGAGCTGAGTTTTCTGTGTAAAGAAAGCGTGTGTGTGTAGCTGGAGAGAGTGTGTGTGCGCATGTCAGTGTCAAATTATGCGTGTGCACACACATAGGACATAGAGTGAAGGCGAGAGAGAGTGAGTGTGTGTGTGTGTGTGTGTGTCGGTGTGTGTGGGGCACAGTGTCAAATTATGCGTGCGCACACACAGAAGAGAGAGGGAGATGTTGATTTTACCAGTGACAGACAAGCACTAAGAGGCAGCAGGGGAGACGATTACCCATAATTCCGCAGCGCAAGCGAGAGAGAGCGAAATCATTGGCTCAGTTGTGATCACTTGACGCTCAGTGTCAAAATGAGAGGCTCATATGTGATACATGATACTCGGTGCTCGTAATCTAAGACTTTCACTCGGTTTCCAATTCAAAATTTATTAAAAATCTTTGCTCGTCTTGCAGAACACTCGTAAACCATGTTACTCGCAATCCGAGGTTCCACTGTACTTAATTCTCATCTAGTATTATGTTTAACATGCTGGACTGTTCTATCTGTCTTTCACTCTTTTCTAATCAAGTCCATTCCCTTCTGTAAACCAGTACGTGGAGCATTTTATTCATCGTGGACCTGCCGAGTTCTCCTCCTCCTGTGCCGAACGCCTCCAGAGGACACTGACTAACGGAGAGAGAAAAGAAGTGCCATGCTGGATCGAGCTAAACGTACGTTTTGTTTGTTTGTTTGTTACATTACATCACATTAATGCGGTGTCTTCTTAGAAATAAGATCGTAATCCGTAATCTGTGGTGTAATTCAGGCCATGGAGATGAAGAAGGCCATGAAGGTGGACGTGACGCTGGCGGACGGCCGTGTCCTCACTCTACCCATAGACTCGGCCAGCGTCTCATCAGAGCTCTGCAGAGCCGTTGCGAAGAAAATCAATCTGAAGGACACGTTCGGGTTCTCCATCTACATCTCCTACCGTGACAAGGTTCGGCGATAACGTGGCTTCAGCTGTTCCGCTCTGATTTTTCTTTGTACTCTTTTACCTGAACATGAGACGGACGGCTCCGTCCCGTAGCTTTGGTTCGATCTTGTGTTCTTGTCTGTGCAGAACTGGTCCCTAGGCAGCACCGGGCAACACGTGCTGGACGCCATCTGTCAGTGTGAGCAGGAGGAGAGGAGGCAGGGGCAGGACGAGAGCGCGGCTCCGTGGGGTCTCGCTTTCCGCAAAGAGTTCTTCACTCCGTGGCACGACTGCACCGATGACCCCATCAGCACCGAGCTCATTTACACACAGATCATCCACGACCTCCAGTCCGGAGAGTATCAGTGTGATGAGGTCAGACTTCACCTTCTACAGTGCGCTGGTTCAAGTGGACTAATTAATAAAAGAATTAAATAAAATAAGATCTGTGGGTAGCACTGTCGCCTTGCACCTCCAGGGTCCGGGTTCGATTCTCACCTTGGGTCTGTGTGCAGGAGTTTGCATGTTCTCCCTGTGCTTAGTGGGTTTCCTCCGGGAACTTCAGTTTCCTCCCACAGTCCAAAGATTCCTGTTCCCTGATCGGCCATAGTGTGTGTGTGTATGTATGTCTGTGCCCTGCGATGGATTGGCACCCCGTCCACGTGCCCTAAGCCTCCTGGGATAGGCTCCGCCCCCGTGTGAACCTGAATACAGGATAAAGCGGTACAGAAGATGAATGAGTGAGTGTGTGTGTGAGTGTGTGTGTGAGAGTGATTGCTTCTCCAGAAAATGAGATCATTGTGGATGTTTCGATGAAATCCATTCAATGCTAGATCATGAGCATTTACAAGTTTTTTTTTTTTTTGCATCATGAAAAAACCCCTTAAAAATTATAGTTAAAAATAATTAACTAAAATTAATTAAAAATAATTAAAAATAATTAACTGTTCATACTCCAAGGTCATTTTCCCATGACAGCAAGTTTAACCTTATATAATAATAATTTATAGTTATGTTTAATATTAAATATTCACATACTGGACAAACTGACATCTAAGAAAGTGAAATATTCTTGAATCTTGCTAAGCCTAACTATAATTTATTCAAACAAGTTTACAACAAACCAAATATAACATTATTCAGCTTATTTCTAGGTGTGTATGTGTATCTAGCATTATATAGCAGTATAAGAAAACTGTCTTGTTCTATTTACAGAGAATTTTGCTTCTTTCAAGAAATAAATGATCTGCAGATAGAACGAGAAAGTTTTTCCTAAAATGTTAATAATATGTAACTAAAAATAAGCTTAATAATCTTAGAATTTGTTTATAATTTTATTTTAAGAAAGTGTAGATAAATGTAACTTTACTCAAGATATTTTCACCTGTTTCATCATTTTTTACAGTTCGTTCTTGTTCTCGCTTACGTTACAGCAGCTATTCTTTAAACAGCAAACATTATCTTAGCGAGTGAAAATATCGTAAATACATTTATATTTATTGACACATTCTTAAAATATGATTACAACAAACCAAATGTATACAATCTTACTAACAGTTGATCTTATATTAGGTTTGTTGTAAACATATTTTAATACACTGTAGACATTGTAGATAGAGTCGGTTAGATTCTAGAATAGAAGTTTAAACCGTGACTCTTCATTAATGCTCCTGGTAATGAACTTTATTGCGCGGTCTCCAGGAGGACGACTACGTGCAGCTTGCAGCCAAGCACTATTACATTAAGTACGGCAAGGAGAGCAGCAGGGACAAGGCTAGGAGCATCGTGTGGGAGTGTCTGAGTCTCAATCTGATTGAGAACAAATCAGAGGTCAAGCTGGTGCGGCTGGTCAGCGACGCCCATGAAAAGGTATCTCTCATGCTTTTTTTCCAAAATGCTATAATGTAAACGTCAGGAGCAAACGGTTTATACTGAGTGAAAGCATTGCGATAAAGGAAACTAAATTCCTTGATGCTTTGATTTACATATCACTCTGTTCCACATAACTCTTTAATGTGGTTATATTTCTACACTAGAATAGCAATTTGCCTTCTCAAGGTTAATAACACAAAAAGATACATCTTGTCATGAAAAGCTTTAGCTTCTGGCTGTTACAAAGCACTGACACTGAGCTGTCATGATAGAGAGATATGACGTGAGATGTGTGATGTGTGATTTGATCCCTCCGCATGGTGTCTCCTGATCCAGGACATGTACGTGAACTCCGGGGCGACGCCCGATAGCGTGAAGGCAGAAGTGGTCGAGTTCGCGCGTCTCCACTGGCCCATTTACTTCTCGAAATTTTACGAGGTGTCTGTGATTTCAGGTAAACGGCGTCCGCGCTGAATTCACACCTGTGTATAACCCTACAGTCTCTGACGCAGGCGTGCTGAGTGTTTCCCTCTTTCCTGCTCCAGGTCTCGGGTTACCTGACCAGAAGCTGGTGGTGGCTGTTAACTGGTCCGGCATTTCGTTTCAGGAGGGAAAGGAGCGAACGTTCCTGAAGCTCTCTTACACCAGGTTGACGGGGGTCCAGTTAGTCAGGTCTGTGTTTGTCCTTTGACCTTGTTTATGGTTAAACTCAGAAATATGCTAAGACGTTATTGCTAAGACGCTAGTTTATAATCTTCTAGTTGAAATAAACTCTTAGTTAGAATTCCGTCCGCTCAGCAGCTCTGGTTGTAGCGCCGCCTTTGCTTTCTCCTCTTTACACATTTTTTGCTCTTTCACATCGTCCTTTTTCCTGCCCCCTCCCATTGACGCGTATCTTTCTGCCTTTCCCCGCAGTGAGGGTCGGATGGGGGAGGTGGTGTGTCTCTCCACACTCAGAGACGAGTACAAGCTTGTAGCAGCTTACTCTCACAACATGGTGGAGCTGCTGTCTAAGATCCTCAACGGGCTGAAGGAGCGCTCCGTCTACGCCGTGGCTCTGCAGGACTGCAACAGGCCAGGTAGAGCGCAAACACACACACGCACACACACGCACACACACGCAGTGGTAAAAGCGCTCGCCCTATCATCCAGAGATCGCGAGTTCGATTCCCGGGTGGTGCTGTAACCTCTCGCAGCCGGAGGTCTAGAGAGAGCTGATTGGCCGAGCTCTCTCAGAGGGGAGGGATATGAGAGGTACTTGGTGCTCCCGCATTAATCACGGCTCTACAGCCAGTCAGGGGCGTCTGTGAGCTCACGCAACGGAGGGAGCGGATAGCGCTGTCCTCCGAGTGTGTGACTCCGCCCCCAACGGTGCGTGAGCGAGCAGTTCGAAAAGATGCGGTCGGCTGGCGTCACGTGGTTCGGAGGAAACACGTGATAGTCTTCGGCCCTCCCGGCTGAGTGGTAGTAGTAGCCTTAATGTGGAGCCCCCTAGTGACTGGGAGAAAATGGACACGACTAAATTAGGGAGAAATCGGGGGCAAATTAATCTTCTAGTCTCATAAATTCTAATTACTGTTCAAGTTTAATCAGCCAAACACTTTCCTCTTTAGATGACGCGACGTTCCTTAGCTTTAAAAAGGACGATCTCATCAACATCATCAAAGACGGACAGTACGCCTCTGGGGGAGGATGGCTTAACGGGAGGAACGACAGGACAGGACAGAGCGGAGCCGTTTCTACAGACGCCATCATGATCCTGCACACACTGAGGAGACCCTCCGATGACGTCCTGGTACTTCTGTGACTTTTTTTCTTTACGTGATTCTTTATTTTTCTTAACTCGACTTGACTTGACTTTACTCGATACATGAAACATTCATCAGCATATCATAATATCATGTCAGAAACTGTCTTTTTCATCTTTTACTTCTTTGTTGTTTAACGGCGTTTGTAATCCAGTAGGTTACGTTAGCGCCACCTGCAGGTCTCACTCTCGCTCAACTTCCTGGCCTCTTAAAGACGATTTTCCAGTCCAGCCTTCCTGAAAGTTAGAGTTTAATGCGTCCTTCCCACACCTCGTCATGTCTTTGTTTGCTTTACCCGGCACTTCTACACTTCACACTTTCTTCTTGAAGTGTCAGTCTTATTTTTCCTAAGTGTTATGATAAGAACTCTATGAAGGCTGACATTTTATTTGGAATAACCTGTGTTAACATATATAATGTCATGAATATAGTACATCATTAATTTGGCTGAGACAGTTATGTCATTAATGTATATTCCGTCATAAATGTCAACAACAGAAACTGTCCTCTTCATGCTGTGATTGCTTTGACATTACATGACACTGAATTACATAACCTGTGACAATTACTTGTTTATGTCATGAAATAATATTCCACCTGTAATGGGAACTGTAATGACATGTTTATGTTTATTGCAGGTGATGTGATGGTGTATGACAGGGTTTTAACGTTCACTCAGATCGATGTGGTAATAAAATGTCGGTTTTGTGATACACTTCCGTCTTTAGGGTTCGAGAAAATCACTGATGATGGTTCCATCGAGTGACGATGTGGCAGAGAAAGTGGCTCAGTTTTCACTCAAAGAGTTCTCCTATGAGTTCTTCAGGTACTGAATCCGCCCCAGTGTGTGTAATCAGAGTCAGACCAGCCAATCGGATGCTCAGTGATCAGCAGTGACATTAACGACCTGCTGTATATGAGACATGTTTAGAACAGATGCTGATTCAGTGCGGCGTGTTGATTTGCAGAGAGCCGAGTAAGGATGCGGGACGTCAGGGCAAAGCAAGAGTGCGAGAGAAACTGTGGGTCCGGTCGAGGGAACCACTGAAACAGCCGCTACTGAGGAGTCTGCAGAAAAACTCTGAGCTCAGCCAGCTGGCCTGCACCTCCTACAGTGATATCCTTCTGATCAACAGTCATTAACACACAACACACACACACACACACACACACACACACACACACACACACACACACCAACATACACCCACACCCACACACACACACACACAC
>QMIH01000662.1:251483-261508 GCA_003987875.1 Clarias batrachus | reverse complement strand
CACACACACACACACACACGCGCGCACACACACACACACATACACACACACACACGCACACGCACACACACACACACTGATCATCTCATGGCAGGAAACGAATGCTAAAGCCTGACTGATCAGGGAACGTAGATGAAACTGGTGGCTTTAAGCTTTCGTTAGATGTTGGGAACGTTAGCGTCTCAAATCCATTTATTTCCATGGTGCGGCACATCTCCTCTGGGCTAAAGGAACAGAAAGAATGGATGAATAAAACAAAACAAAGGCATGGCTGTATGGATGATGGAATGGATGGATGATGGATGGTGCAGACGGCTGGATGGACTGATGGATGAATGGGTCAGTGTTATGGGTTACTGGTTGGAAGGTTGGTGGTTCAAACCCCAGCACACTCAGACTTTCACTGTTGAGCCCTTGAGCAAGGCTCTTAACCCTGTCTGCTCCAGGGGGCGCTGTATCCTGGCTGACCCTGAGCTCGGACTCCAGCTTCCTAACTGGGATATGTGGGGGAAAAACTATTTCACTGTGTTGTAACGTACATGTGACACATGATTGGATGTTATTATAATTATGAATGAACAAAACAGAGATGGATGGAGAAATGGTATGGATTGATGGATGCATGTTACAGATGAGTGGATGATTGATGATCCAGACAGATAAAACGGATGGATGGATGAATATTTGTATGGATGGTACTTACAGATAGACAGATGGATGTTACATATAGAGTAGATGGACAGATGGAAGGTACGAATGGGTGAATTGATGTAGAAATGGTATGGATGGATGGATGGATGGATGGGTGTTACAGATGGATGGATTGATGGATAGAACAGACAGACAGACGGATGGATGTACGGACTGTGGATTAAGCGAGTGTTCTTTCTGAATCGCTGCTGCTGGAGGGTTTAGTGTTTGTGTTTAAGGCGTCTCCTCCACGTGGGCTTTATTTTAGTAACACACATTCCTGTGGCAGTGAAGTCATCTCTCTCTCTCTCTCTCTCTCTCTCTCACACACACACACACACACACACACTGAGCAGAGTCTGACTGGTGTTTCTGTTCCAGTGCTGACAATGATGCCCCTGTTTATTATATACCACTCTGTCTGTGTGTGTGTGTGTGTGTGCGTGTGTGTGCGTGTGTGTGTGTGTGTTTGTGTGAGTTTAGCACCCTGCGGGTGTTCAAGCCGTGTGTGTTTAATCCAGAGCATGTGTTTACTGCACAGAGCTTCTGTGGTTTTTAGTACATAAAAAATAAAAGTGTTTTGTCTTTAACTAGGGTGTGTGTGTGTGCGCGTGTGTGTGTGTGTGTGTGTGTGTGTGTGTGTGTGTGTGTGTGTGTGCGTGTGCATATTTTCTTTGTTTTATAAGAATTTAGATTGGATTATTTCACCAAATTCATCAAAGCTTCCCGCTGTCAATCTGTCTGTCTGTTTGTCCAGCTGTCTTTCTGTTTATTTGCCTATTTGTCCATCCAGCATTTTATCTATCAATCTATCAGTCTGCACCCGTCTGTCTGTCTGTCTGTCTGTCTGCAACAAATCAGTTCTGCACAGCCAGGAATGAAGAATCCATCAATCTCCTGAGAAAGAGAGAGAGAGAGAGAGAGAGAGAGAGAGAGAGAGAGACGTGAGATTCTGAGCAACTGAGCAAAAAGAAAAGAAACATTACGAAAGAGAGTGCGATATAAAGACACAGATAAAAGGAAGACAGATAGAAAGAAACAAATGCAGGAAAAGAGAGGGAGACACAACAGAAGACAGAGAAAGTACTTACGTATAAGTGAATGAGAGACAGAAGGACAGAATGAAAGCACAGAAGACGAATAAATATGCAGAGAGAGAGAGACGGAGACAGAGTGAGGAAGTGAGACATAAGGAGAAATGTAGCTTAATGGAAAGAAAGATGGCAGGCAGAATGAGAGTGTGATAGAGGCAGGGAAATAGAGTTAAATAAAAAGACAGACAGATGGACAGAGAAAGAAAGAAGGGCAGGTTGAAAGACAGTAAGAGCTATAGAGAGATGTATCGAGACTGGAAGAAGAACTGGTAGATAGAGAGACAGGCGGTGGTAAATGTCTTGACACCTCGTCCAGGCTGCACCCTGCCTCGTCCCCCGAGTGTCCTGCCATGAGAGTGAGTGAGAGAGTGATGGAAGAAGAAAGAGTTAAAGTCTACCAGGAGATTTTAGACTTCATGCTCTCTCTGAACATTATGGAGATGCAGATTTCCTTTTCCAGCAGGACTACACACCTGGCCACAGCCACAGAACTGCCGCTAACTGGTTTGCTCACGATGGTCTTACTGTGCTGGACTGGCCAGTGAACTCACCTGACCCGAACCCCACAGAGAATCAGTACAGACCACCTGAGGGCTGCGATCAAAGCAACCTGGTCTTCAGCTAAAGGAACCCAGACCAAATACTGAGTGAATAAATGAGCAGAAATCCTTTTTCAGTAATCGTGGGAAATATTCGAATATGTTGAGAGAAGCTGCGGTGATTGAAATGAAAAGTCTTTACAATTCGTTCTACTTTACATGTAATAAATATACAAGTTATGAGGGTTTCATTGTTTTATTTTAAATTGCAAAAGAAAATGTTTATGACATTCTAATTTTTAAGATGCACTGTATGTGTATAATAATAATAATAATAATAATAATAATAATAAATACCCAAAATATTTTTAAATTGTTTTTATAGTGGTAAACAATGACATCTTTTTAGATTTTGTAGCATAGAAGAGCTAAACCGAATGAGAGAGCTGGGTCAATCAGGTTAAGTTCAATGTTTTTTCAATAAGATATACTTCAATCAACATGTGCTCTACCATTCGGTTGAGCAGAACCTTAAAAGTTCAAAATAAGCTAACAAATGTGTCTTTGTTATATTAGTGATTTTCTTTTTATGACATTCTAATTTTTAAGATGCACTCTGTGTGTGTGTGTGTGTGTGTGTGTGTGTGTGTGTGTGTGTGTGTGTGTGTGCGTGTGTGTGTGATGATGTAATCGGGAAGTTTTTGTACTCTGTGGATTAACTCTGGAGGTAAAGCAGATCAGTGAGATCTGAGCCGAACACCACCGGTTTCTCTTGTTTCCTGTTTTTAACTGATTTTCTTTTCACTTTTCTTCCTGTATGTATCTGCACATCATATTTGTGTTTCTATCCTTGTTACTGAATGAAATTTCCTTTGGGATCAATAAAGTGTCTCTATCTGTCTATCTATTAATTATATGCTAATGAGCTCAAGCTGTTTATAGAGAGCAGTTATCACCTGACGCGCTCTGGTTAATCAGGTTCTGGTTTGTTTTCATGTTGTGAAGCTCACAGGTGTGCGATGCTCAGGCTCGGCTTCAGCGTGTCTCATGCTCAGCGTGCCTTTGGCTCTGACTCACTGCTGTTTACCTGCTAAACTGTGAAACACACACACACACACACACACACACACACACACACACACAATCAGTATGTAGGTTAGGGTCATGAACTTCACCTTCTACACACCTGTAAATCGAGTCACATCATGCTGCTACAAACTGGCTGCAAATGCAGTTTGTCGTTGTTTTTGTTGTTGTTGTTGTTGTTGTTTTGTTTGTTTTTTAAACAACCCCAATATAAGTCTCTTCCAAATGGTTGTGATGTCACTTTATGGTAAAGGTATCAGTGCTTTTGCAAATAATAATAATTAAAAAAACTTTTTTTTTTAATTAAAAAATAATAATAAATACCAAAAATATTTTTAAAATTTATAGTGGTAAACAATGACATCTTTTTAGATTTTGTAGCATAGAATAGCTGAACCGAATGGGAGAGCTTGGTCAATCAGGTTAAGTTCAACGTTTTTTCAATAGGATATTCCTGAATCAAAATGTGCTCTACCATTCGGTTGAGCAGAACCTTAAAAGTTCAAAGTAAGCTAACGAATGTGTTATTGTTGTATTAGTGAATTTCAAAGATTTTTAAACTCTACACTGCAAAAATGATTTTTGTATGATTTTTGTGTGTGTGTGTGTTTTTTTAAGTTTTTTAAATGAATGGTGGAAATAAATCCTTAATTCTGAAATGTTTCTGGAAGCAGTAACAGGTTTATATGCTAATCAAACACAATTTTAAAACATTTTAAGCAGTACACAAATTAATTAAATATTTGTTTGTTTGTTTTTTAATCTATTGAAGTTCAGTTTTTGCAGCAAATGTTGCGAAGCCTCTTTCATAAAATGAAGCTGTGTTTTTCAGCACTGACCTCTCTGTCCTCCTTGCTGAGATCAAACGTCCTCACTGATGCCTCACACACAGGTGCGTGMCAGAGGAAATTGACCAAAAAACCCAGCAAAGTCCCCACACAGGACAGGTGAGAGTGTTCGGCCGTTTATTTTTGAGGAGCGTATCCACCACTGCTCCGTCACATAAACTCACATTGTTGCTGGGGCGGATTAATGGCTCCGTAGATCAGATCAGTACATTTTCCTGTAATTTAAACTTTCTGTCGTTCTGCTACACATTGGTTAAATTCTGGATTCTGATTGGTCATTGGTCATTCTGAGGACATTGATAAATTTCTATAACAGCAACTCTGAAACGTGTATTTGTATTAATGCTCTCATTCTAATACATTACCATTTCTACAGTAGCAGCTCGTTCATGGGTACATGTACAGGGGACGCTCCACGACGGATTCATAAAATGGTTGATAGAGGAATACGCTTGAGGATGTGCGGTTACGTAAAAGTAATCAGCAAATTAACAGTAACTCAGTTCATCATAGATTAGTTTTCTGTAACATCCCAAAGTATTTCGAGCCAAATATTGACACACTCATCCCAAAGTACAGGAATTTTGTTCTTTTGCAACATTTTTAAGACAAAAGTAGATTTAATTTTGCTCTATCACACAGCATAGCATAGTGTAGCATAGCGTAGCATAGTATACTATAGTATAGTATAGCATAGCTTAGTATAGTATAATACACCACAGTATAGTATAGTATGGTATAGTATAGCGTAGTGTACTGTAGTATAGTATAGTATAGCGCAGAATAGTATAGTATAATATAGCGCAGAATAGTATAGTATAGCGCATTATAGTATAGCATGGTATAGTATAGAGTAATATAGTATAGTATAGCGCAGTATAGTATGGTATAGTATAGCGTAATGTAGTATAGTATAGTATAGTATAGAGCAATGTAGTATAGTGTAGCCTAGCATAGTATAGCATAATGTAGTATAGTATAGTATAGGGCAGTATAGTATAGTATAGCACAGTAAAGTATAGTATAATATAGTGCAGTATAGTATAGCATAGCATAGTATATAGTATAGCACAGTATAGTATAGTGCAGTATAGTATAGTATAGCATAGTATAGCATAGTATAGCATAGTATAGTGTAGCATAACGTAGCATAGTATAGTATAGCGTAGTATAGTATAGTATAGCGTAGTATAGTATAGTATAACATAGCGTAGTAAAGTATAGTGTTGCATAGTATAGTATAGTATAGTATAGTATAGTATAGTATAGTAAGGAAATTAAAAGTTCAGATCTGAGCTTTATATCATAATACAGCATAACAACATGCATTTCTGTGTTCGCATTGGTCTTATTAACAGGCAGTGTGATTTTGTTTAAGTTTAGACGGCATCAGATTTTTTGCCCCAAAACACAACCCTTACCATTTTAGGGGTGAAAAAGTGACATTCTCAAATCTTATGCAAACTCACTCTGTACATTAAGATGTTCAAGTTGATCATGAAAGTGCAACTAGTTTTGTCTAATCACACTTCCAACCTGAGAAATAATATATTATGTTATAGTACAGTACAGTACAGTATACTGCAGTATGATTATAGAATGAAACTAAGTGTACTAATACAGTATGGTAACTTTGATGACTAATCTGTAATCTGTGCTATGAATTCAGTTGGAATAAAGAATGTCAATATTTTGCCCCCAAAACCTCACAAAGGCTTATAGTACTTACTACCCCTTACCTTTTTTTGGGTGAAATTCTTGACTTTTTCAGATATTCACTAAATTCGCTCTACACATCTGGTTGTCCAGCCAACCATAACTATGCACTTAGTTCTGTCCTATCATATTCTAAAGATGAAATATAGTACAGGATAATACAGTACAATAGAGTATAGAAATACGAGACAGATTTCAGCTCTGGAAGATAAAATCCAAAAGCTTTCGTTTTGTGTTCCTGTGCTTGTCTTCACCTTCCAATTGAATGACAACAATTTTGGCCTCAAGAAAACACAGGTAAACACCTTACAATTTTTGAGGGGAAAATTCAACATTCTCCCACCAAATTCATCAGGCATTTAATACAAGGATGCAATTAGTTTCATCCAGTTTTGTCCAACCACATGCCAAACTTAGCAGAGTGAAGTGCAAGAAACTATAGTGTAGTACACAACTAGTGTAGCATAGTATAATATATCAATTCATCCCCCAATTATATAACACAACATTACATACATATTATATTATAGCACAGAATTCTATAGTACAGTATAGTGCAGTAGATCATAGAATAGGATAATGTGGTAAAGTATGGTGTGGTATAGTATAGTATTTTCACTTTTGTGATCTATCTATCTATTTATCTATCTAAGGTATAGTACAGTACATTATAGTTTAGTAAAGTGTGGTGTAATATGGTATATTATAATGTAGTGTAGTATAGTGTAGTACAGTATAGAGGTAAAAATAATTTTTAGATTATTCTACACTACACTATATTACAATATAATACACTACACCACACTATGCTATACTATAAAGTACTACACTGCACTCCACTAGTATAGTATAGTATAGTATAGTATATTAATATATAATAACAGCTTAGCATAGTGTGGTGTAGTATATTATAGTGTAGTATAGTGTAGTGTAATACAGTATAGTAGTTAGAATTTTGTTTTGAGATTAATAAAGTATTCTATCTATTTATATATGGTATATTACAGTATGTAGTGTAGTATAGTATAGTGTAGTATAGTGTAGTGTAGTACAGTATAGTTGTTAAAATTTTGTTTTGAGATAAAGTATCTATATCTCTGGCATATGACAGTACAATATAGTGTAGTAAATTGTGGTGTAGTATAGTATAGTATAAACGCATCACTTAGTGTGGTGTAGTATATTAGTGTAGTATAGTGTAGTACAATATAATAGTTACAATTTTGCTTAAAAATAAATAAAGTACTCTATCTATGTATCTGTGGTATAGTACAGTACAGTATTGTAAAGTTTGGTGTAGTATATTATATTGTAGTGTAGTGTACTGTAGTATAGTGTTATACATTATAGTAGTTAAAATTTAGTTTTAAGATTAATAAAGTACTCTATCTATCTATCTAATAGTACAGTATAGTGCAGTGTGATGTAATATGGTGTAGTGTAGTATAGTGAAGTAAAATATAGTAAAATATGGTGTGACTATTAGTCAATATGAAAGTTTAATATCAGTGCAGCTCTCATGACGTGTTCGGTATTGGATACGGGTGGAGACGTGTTGTGCTTAATAGCTTGACGCTGGAATGTTGCTCACGGCCACTACAGTTAGAATTACTCATCATCAGTCACGAACAGGTTTCAGTCAGCGTCAGCCAGAGATGTGACAAAGTCTTCACACTCATTCATTACATTTCATTCAGTGCGGCTATGAAAGAAAGAAACACGCAAACATTTTTAAAAGACGCTCTAATATATTAAGACTTTCATTTATAATTTACATGTGTGTGTGAAATGTTCCAGAACATTCACATCTTTATGAGAGTTGGAATGAGCAGATCCACTAATAAAAAATAACAAATATATTAATCTTACATCATATATTACAACACAGTAAACAAAATATATACGTAAGTAAGCTCAGCTTGGCGTGACTGTGTGTACGACACACTGACCAGCAGATGCATTGTACAATGAAAAAGGGGAGGAAAATAAAATTCCAAAATCTTAAAAGCACCAGGCCTGTGGTGTTTTGTATCCAGCTTCAGGGAGGCTGAGAGAAAGAAAATGAAAAGAATGCACAGTGAAGGTGGAGCTGTAAAAACCACAACAGGTTCAGCCTCCAGAAGAAATTCAACAGAATAACAATGTGGTGAGATCAGCGATGAGAGCGTGTGACCTTCATTTTAAAAGGGAAAAAAAGGAGGAAAAACTCCAGAGATTTAAAAACATTCCCAGATAACATTCTTAAATACATTGCAGGTTTAACATTTCACAATACACTTTGTATAAATTACAAATGCGTAATCCTTTAAAGGGCGGGGCCTTCATGAAGCCTGGGGCTTTACGATTTGTGGCAACACGTAAAGCATGAACGTAACGAGTCAATAACCGCTCGCAAATATTTACGCATAAGTGCCACGCAACTGAATCCAGATATGCAATTTATTAAACGATGACACATTACTTTCTACGGTTGATTTCTTAATCCCGGTCTCTGTGTGCATCAGCTCTTCAGACGTTCCTCAAAAGGTTTACGTTCAAAAACGTCCCAAAAGTTTTATTTCCACCTCAAAGACCTGCTTGAGCTCAGAGAGCGGTCCATGAGCGAAAGGAACGCGTAGTTTCGGATCTTCTGGACATCCCGGGTCTCGGGCGGCGCTCAGATAAAGATTTCCACTGCCTCGGCTTCGACGTTGTCTAGACCTTTGAACAGATTCACAGTCTGTCTGCTGCTTTCTGTAAACAAAATAATAAAAAAAATGTAAATGAACAAGGAAGGATATTTTCTGTAAACACATACCAAAACTTTTAGATAAGACATCGTTAACATGCCTGAGCAGAATTTTGATGGTTTTTTTAAGATCACTATCTTCTCCTTGAGCAATAAAAGAACAAATTGTGATGCATTTAAGAATAATTCTGAGGTTGAGATGTTTTAAACTCATTCACATGTCTTGTGAAGATTCTGACAAGTTTCTTTAAAAAAAAACTTTGTTTGAGTTTTCAGTCCAAACCGTGGCTTTTAATACTGGACTTGTTAATAAATAACTAACCGTGAGCTTGTGAGTGAATGTTTAAAGATCGCTTCAGTTGAAATTTCACTTCAGCAAATATAAACATCTTGACTATAAAACCATTTAGTGAATATTCTCTTTATTACCTTACATGTTTTTTTTTACCCCGTCAGGAGTTTGTTTCACATTTGTTAAATAATCTCATGAGAAATATTAGCTGTCTGTTGCTTTTATTCACTTGCTAAAATACTTTTGTTGCAGTGTTTCTGCGCTCGTACCGATGTAAATATTTACACGCAGACGTAGACACAACATAGCACATTCCCTTTATTACTGTAAATATTTCTTCACATCCACAAGCTAACATGCTGCTCCGTTCTCTCCCTCTCTCACACACTGTGTGTAAATTAATAACCAATGTAGTGCAGCTCGAGTCTAGTCGATGTGTACTCTGCTGTGTGACTCTACTGTGCAATGATCCATGCAGAGTTCGTACTAATCACTAACTCATTCTGTTTTTCCATTCTGCCTTATCATCGTATACAGTGTGTGTGTGTGTGTGTGTGTGTGTGTGTGTGTGTATGTGTGTGTGTGTGTGTGTGTGTGTGTGTGTGTGTGTGTTTGAGAGGGAGAGATGTAGAGTGTACTGACCCAGGCTACTGGAGGGCTGCTCAGAGAGACGGGAAAACCTTGTCTCTGCTTTTCCTGTCTGATCATCTGTGTCACAAAAAAAAGTAATAAATAAATAAATAAAGATTTAAAAACACACAATAAAAAACTTAATAATAAAATTATTTTACTATTAGCATTAGCACTGTTAGCATAACTACCACTAGTACTATTACATTCTTACCTTTATTAGAGAAGGAGCTTGAGTCAGAGTGGGCGGGGCTACTTGAAGACACCTCCTCACACGAGTCACCTTTATCATGTTCCTGCTGGAGCCGGTAATGAAGAACGCTAATCACCGCGTCCTTCTCCATGATCTGCCCGTACAGAGCACGGATCCTGAACACACACACACACACACACACACACACA
>QMIH01000662.1:237380-251420 GCA_003987875.1 Clarias batrachus | reverse complement strand
CACACACACACACACACACACACACACACACACACCATTCGAGATTAAAGATTATTCAATCTGGTTAACTCTACACACAAGCAAATAAAATGAAGTGAATGATATAAGAGATATGATCTCGTACCTGTTCTCTACATCCTGGCCCGGCGTCTGCGCGGCAGGCAGATCCTCACTGTAGCTGGTTTTGCATGAATGACAGGGTGAGCGGTTGTTGATGATGGTGGTGTCTCTGTGAAAAGGAAAAATAAATAAACAAACACATTAGGGTAAATAATCGCAGATTCGAACGTACGTCTACACGTTTATCCTACAAGGCGTGAGCGACGGCCTTTACCTCTGCGCCGCGGCGGTGGCCGCCGTGTCCATGGCGAACTCCATCATGGTTTTCTCCTCCAGGTATTTCTGCTCCCAGCGCGTCACGTCGGCCTCCAGGGTCAGAATCCTCTCCTCTCGTTCTCTGAGACGCTCCAGCAGGGAGCTCACGTTCGCCGAGGACGCGGATGAGATCGCTGGAGACGTTTGCGTCTGCCTCTGTTTGAGTTGAAGTAAAGACATGTTGTGATTAGAGTACGGCTTAACCTTAAAAGCATTAACAACAACAACAACAGTGAAAAAAAATAAATCCTAATAATCACTACAGGCGATTTTTCTCAGCTTTAATAGACGTGTGTTCATACTGTATTCATGTGCGCACCTGTTGGTTCCTGAGCGTGCGCAGCTCCACCTCGAGCCGTGTCCTCAGTCGAAGTTCCAGCCCCTCTCTCTTCTCACAGGTGGCTTGTAACTGAGCCAGCGCCCCCTGCAGACGCTCCACTTGCTCCACGTACGCGTTCTTCCTGTGCAGCTCGGCTTGCAGCTGCCGGCTGCGTTCCTGCGCAGAGCTCGTCTCCTCACGCAGGACCTGCATCTCGCGCTCCAGTCGCGCACACTGCAACTTCTGCTCCTCGTCTGAGAAATACAACGAGAGAGAGACTAAGTATAATTCATCAACAGAGCAGTCAGTTAATTAAGAATAAGTAGTAGTAGTACTAGCCCATCTCAGGACTTTGCTTTAAATGTTTTTTTTTTCCGAATAACCCTAATAAACACAACAAAGACCTGGCTTATCCAGTTATTCAACTGAATAGGATTATTTAGTGATGAATGAATTATGAATGAATTATCCAGTGACTACAGTCAAGCTAATATGTATAGTTTGTGTTTATAAGACTCACTTTACTCAGTGTTTACAGGGTTAAGCCTGCTGTCATTGCACAGATTACTAAAACCAAGCCTGCCATGTTTGCGTTAGGACTTCCTGCTCACATCCTAAGAATTCCGTTGCGAAATATGGACCATGTTGTTTTTACGCAAGAGGCCAAGGAATGTGAAAGGGGGAAAAAGGAAAAGCAGCCACCCTCCCTGTGACACACACATTCTTAAGGTTTTACATTCCTTCTTCTTTTTCCCACCGTAAAAAAAAAAAAAAACACAGTCAGAGTTAAAGATATTGTGATAAACAGTGGCTGATCTGTTTGCTATTAAAAAAAAAAAAAAAAGAACGATGAGAGGGTCGTTGAAGTGATCATTCTACTTTCAGGACAAAGGTCATGTGTGGTGTCAGTTAAATTCCTGAGCTGAAAGACTACGAACTCGCTTCCTGTTTGAGGTTCAGTGAGTTAACAGACATGCAACTTTTATAACCCGGGGTTATAGTAATAGTCTCAAAAGACACAAAAGGTTAAAGGTGACTTTTTCCACTAAATATTTACAGGTATTTACAATTTTTTTAACAGCCCTGATAAACATGAAACTGCTTTAACGACTCGACTCCATAACTTGACTCACTCTGCAGGCGGAGTTTTGCGATGGCCTGCTCGCTTTGTTCGGCGGCCTTCACGTCTTTCGCCGCTTGAACGTTGCTGCTTTCCAGACTGTCTGTAAAAAACAAACAAACAAACACATGAACATTTTGTACTACTCAGGAATCTGTTTAAAATGAGATATGATTGCAGGAGCGTGTATGTATTTACCTCTCAGCTCCATGTTGACTTCCTGAAGCCTCTTAATTTCAGCCATCAGCTTGTTTCTGAGCTTCTGCTCCAGTGTTTCTCTCTTCGTGCAGCCCTGCATCAGCGTGTCATAGGCCTCAGAGATCCTCCGGATTTCCTGCTCCAGCTGTGAAAGAGAGTGTGGAATATGTTAGACATGCACTAACCTTGGTAAATAAATAAATCCCATAAATAAACAAATTTATTCCATAAAGAAATTTCTACTGTAAAAAGTAATGCAGCCAAATCCATGTCAATACTTTTAAAAGATTGAAATATAATGTAGTTATAGTCTGATAATTATTAGCACATGACTGCAACCATGTGACCCCACCTAGCTCCGCCCCCTGCCCTATAAAGCCTGATTATGTATGTGCAGAATTGTGGCGTGTAATTGTACTGTGTGTAATGCTAATCGCTGACATTGAGCGATACATTCCAGTCTGAATTCTCTACACACATGCATGCACACACACAAACACACACCTCATTGGACTCATATGGCAACAATGAGGTGTTATTCAGCCCAGGTGAGTTTACACAAGGCGGTGCTCGATCTCTCTCTCTCTCTCTCCCCAGCAATTATCATTCCACTGGAGTGAGAGAATGCTAAGCTATGTTGACGCAAGGTTTATGGACACTTTAAGCTAAGATAAAGTTAAATACACAGCTGAAGAATAATTCAGTCACCTGACAGACAGCCCAGCTGGAGCGCTAGACCAGATGACATCATCGCTAATGTTAAACACTCAATTATGTCAAGGACCTTTTTCTTTTTTTTTTTAGGTCAATAAGCTCCTGGAGAAAAACGGATGATGTTATGCTACCCTCAAAATGTCTCACAGACGTCTAAACGCTCACAAAAATATTTACACCCAACACCCTCAGGTCATGCCCATCACAGAATGCTTGGTATGTCCTCTTCATGACTGAACAATGAGATTAACGTAACATTGCGTACATTTGTCTACTAAGTCAAAGAACCTCATAGGTAACACAAGTATGTGCTGAAAACAGGGTGGCTCCTTTTAAGTAATTGTGCCATTTGTCAGGGTAAAAAAAAAAGCAATTATGATACACATCACAGTTTTTTATTTTTTATTTTAAAAGACAATTGGAGAAATGATTTTACCTTCTGAATCCTGAGAGCCTTTTCTGCATGGCCTTCCAGCTCCTGCTTCAGTCTCTCATTCTCCTTCATGAGCAGCTCCATTTGTTGGGAGACCTCCCTGCCAGCAGGGGGCGCGCTGCAGAATACGTGGCGTGCTTCAGGTGACGGCACAGTCGGGATGAGTCTAAACATAAAAGATCAGATTGTTATGAAAACAGATTTAAAAAACAAACAAACAAAAAAAATACAACCGGCAGTGCCTACAGTAGGTACGGTGATGTAATCTGCATTTTCTACCTGATATGCTGAGAATGAAACGGTGGTGGAGGTTTCTGGTAGAACGTCTCAAACTCATGAGTGTGATCAGACATGGACGTGTGAGGCTGAAATCCCAGGTTATGCTGTCTAACTTGATAGCCTGCTATCTGCGGGTAGCTAGACGAAGAGCTTGCAGAGAGCGACTCCGCGTGAACATCCTTGCGTAAAAGCGAGAGCTGCGTGAGACGCTCGCTGAGCGACCTGTCGTGGCTCGGTTTCAGGTCTTCACCTGGGTAGATCTGTCCGTCCTGGCTCCACTGAGATGAGGCCACGAGCTGCGCATTCGCCTTGGCCTGCTCGTACGTCGGGAGCTGCTCTTGGTGGTAGGGAAGGTAGATTTCCGAGTGCTGGAAGTCGAAGTGGTGCTCTTGGCCCTGCGGTTCCTGACGTTCTTCCTGCGAGAGGCTGTCGGGAGACGAACGAGGGCTTCCGTTCACCACGCTCCGTAGGGCCTGCTGCTGGATGGCTAGGAGGTTGCGAGCGTCCGTGGGGTTTCCGTAACGTAGCTGCTCCTGGATCAGGCGGTGCAGCACCGTGCTCGACGCCTCCTCCGTTCGCATTTTGCCTGGGATGAAGGCGAAGGGTTGCTTGGATCTGTGCAGACTAAAGACCTGAACAAAAGCATGGTGGAGATAAGAGTTGTAGAGTTCAAATACATCGCACAGACATTCACTAGTAAAGGCGGCGATATGACAATATGATATTTACAGTATATCGCAATACTTTTTTAATTTACATTTCTTTCAGTACAATTTTTTTCCTGTTGCAGTAAAATCCTTCTAGCTTTTGCTCTCTCTCCTTTACCCTACTTTTATTTTTTTGGGTCATGAAAAGTTATACAAATATAAGCATTTCACGTATATGTATGTGACAAAGTTTAAATTTTACTTTTCAGAATATTGTAGGTGTCACAACATAAATACAAATCATGACTTCCATTATTCTCGCAGTAACATGTGGATTCAAAGTGACTTTCTGTCTTCAACAGCTTTCAAAATACATTTTAAATATAAAAATGTTAGAATTTTTGTTTTAAAAATGTGAAAATAATAAAAACAAACATATTTGTAAATATATAAAATCCAGGTACATTTCTGTATTTATTCTGCATTATATTCTTTACATTGAATTATGTTCCATTTAAAATAAAGTTTATTTAAAAATTAAAGAGTAATTTTAAATATGTTTCAAATGCAAAATAGTGCAAGATAAATAAATAAATAAATAATTAAAAGAAATAAAAATACTTGTCGGTGTCACGTGACCCAGATTAATGCCAGACTATCGTCATGCCGCATTCCTGAGGTCAAAAGAGGAATTAATCCGTCGCTTAACGCCTCAAAAACAACAATGTCGTCCGAGGTCATACGATTTATTCCAGAATGTGATATTTATTCAGATATATCAAACATAAAAAAAAAAAAAAAAGTATCCTCAACATTTCGACCAATACCGGAGTCTCGCGCGCGCTTTCGCTTGAGAGAAATATTGTGAATAATTTTACCTTAAATATTCTTCTCACATCAAGTCAGGGCTTCCTCTTCTGGGTTTCAGAGTGTGTGTGTGTGAACACTCCTGGACGGGTTCCTGTGTGTGTGTGCGTTATCTCCTGTTTGTGGACATTATTGAGGCGGAGCGTTGATGATGTGACCCGTCCTGTGTGTGAGCGCTGCGGTGTCTGAGCTGAGGGAGCCGCGCGCGGGGATCATAAATAGCTAAACTAACCGCTCGCGCGGCAGGAGAGCGAGCGGGGAGGCGGGGTTTTAGGGGAGAGAGGGAGGGGGCGGGGTTTACAGTTCGCTGCGAGTGAGGAATGTGAGGAATGTTGAGCGCGCGTTCTCGCGGATTATCTCCCTCAGGGATCGCGGCGCGCGCATGAGCGAGAAACGGATTTGAATTGAAAAAACAAAACAAAACGTTGATGTCGGTTAGAATGTACAGTTAGCATCTGTGCTAACAAACCTCAGAATACAAAATATGATGATGATGATTATTATTAATAATAATAATAATAATAATAATAATAATAAGATGATGATGAAATATTTTTTTCCTGACAAGTTATACACACTCAGATTTAGTGAACAGGGGAAAAAAAATTCAAGCAAAGCCACTGCCAGTGTTGGGTGTAACGCTTTTTTGATGTAACGAGTAATCTAACGCGTTAGGTCCACCATTTAAGTTCTCAGTTATTTAGTTATTTTTGTTATTTTAAAAATGTAATCCGATATCCAGACAATTTCTGTAACCCGTGAGCCAGACAGCAGTCATTCCCAATCCATTAGAGTGTGTGTGTGTGTGTGTGTGTGTGTGTGTGTGTGTGTGTGTGTGTGTGTGTGTGCGTGTGTGTGTGTGTGTGTGAAAGTCGTCATACAAGCCCTGTCCCCGATAACCCCCCTCCCCTCTGTTATTCCTGATGTTATACCCCTATCTCACCTATGCAGTTTGACTATGCGAGGACCGATGCACGGAAAGATGGAAACGTAATTACAACGGCAAAACTCGTCGTGAATCATGATGAACCTTACTTACGGCCACCGCACGAATCCTTGTAGGTGAGATGGAGTATTAGTAGTTATCCAGAGCGACTTGCAAAATGTGCTTTGAGTTTTCCGTCACTGGATAGATACTTACACTGGGTTAATAGGTTACTAACTAAGTGCCATCAGTCAAACACAGTTGGGAAAGGTTTTTTTTTGGGTGGGGGGGGGATTAGTCCAAGTATTCAAGAAACAGATACGTCTTGAGTCGTGGTTGAAAGATTGTCAAAGACGCCTCTGTACGGACATCTAGAGGAGGTTCGTTCCATCATCTTGGTGGCAGAACAGAAAAGTGTCTGGATGAATGTCTTGCTCGATCCCTGACAGATGAAGTGGGAAATTTCAATGTTGCAGAAGCAGACAAGAGACAATACGATATCTGAGATAAAGTACAATATCACAGCAGAAAGTAAACAACCTAAACAACTATACAAATGCACAAAAGTTTATGGAATATGTACACAGACATGGGACAGAATAGACCCAGATGCACTCGTATACGGGTGAGAAGTGTGCCAACATGTGTGCTGGAGTGAGCATAGTAAAGATTTAGCATAGAAAAATCTAAGTGCCTTCTCAGGTGTGTAGATGTACAGCGTTAATGAAGGACTTGTGAAGGAAGAAAGTTTCTGCACCAAAGCAAAAGTTATCTTAAGAATATAATATCAAAATAAATCTGTTTTAAACATAAATAAATAAATGAATAGATCATTTTTTACACATACCATATTACCTTTACAGCATTTATTAGACATGCATATAGAAGAGTTTTGTCGTCTAACGGTTATTTCCTCAGGCCAGTTCATCAGTTAGGGACAGAGAATGAAGAATTACCGTGAAGATAAAATAACTTTTTGTTATGAAGGGGAAAGAAAAAAAAAACACAGATAAGGGTTTTTAAAAAGATCGTACATAGAAAACTGTAAAAACTCTATGTTTATAACTAATTAACTTAATGACAACAAAATTTTGACAATTTAAAGTGCTTTTAATTCAATACACTAGCTACAGTATGTTTACATGGACAATATTTAGAGATTCCAGCTTAACTGTTTACATGGACCCTGATCAGATAAGAGGTACGTTTACACGCTGAAAGCAAAAATTCCTTCCTGGAAACTCCTTACGTCACCTAAATCTACCCCCCACATGGGGCAAACATGCATGAATATATTTACTGTATTCCAACTATCAGATCAAGTGCTTACATGCCTAATATTTTCCTAATGAAGAGATTATCAGTGGCTTACACCACCCTTCATTTCCATTACAAACTAATTCCAGTCAAGCCAGATCACTTCAGACTGTTCCAAGTGAGGTGTTTATAGGATTACTTTTTATTCTAATTATGCTATATTATTATTATTATTATTATTATTATTATTAGTGGAATTTTGCATCCATATAAACACTCACTCACTCTCACTCATCGTATATATCCTGTATACAAGGTCTGTATACCTGGAGCCTACCTGGAGGAGTCTTAGGCATAAGGCAGGGTACACCCTGGACAGGATGCCAATCCATCGCAGGGCACAAACACACATGCATTCGCACACTACAGGCAATTTGGGAATACCAGTTAGCACCAGGAGAAGCACAGGGAGAACATGCAAATTCCATGCACACAGGCTCAAAAGTGGGAATCAAACCATCAACCCTGGAGGTGCAAGGCAGTACCCTCGTAACCCAGTGTAAGGATCTTATAACAGAAACTTCAAAGCACTTTTGTAAGTCACTCTGGATAAGAGAATCCCTCAAATGCCTGAATGTAAATATCCTAATAAACTGGATATTAGATGGATTAGTGGCCTGCATACAGCACTTTTACTGCTGTGGCCCAGGTTCATTTCCCAGTTAACCAGAACCTATAGACTGGGAAATGAAACTTCCTCATGCAACCTTCCCCAATTTGCTGGGGTTGATTCCCTGACTATGATATGGGAATAGTCGTGGGAGGAACTTGGTGCTTCTAGGCCAATACATAGCTCCACTACATAACGCACATATATTTACATATAGACTCATACCGTATATGTGGGCTACAAAGGGAACAGGGTGGGTCATTTTATCTCTATGCTACCAGTACTGCCATGTAATCTACCCTGAGCAGAGCGTCTGATGCTGCAGTCCTGAAAACACCAAGAACAAAGAAAACTATTCAAGTGAAGCGCCCTTCTAAATGCTCATGCTGCTTTCTCACATGTGAGAAAACCTGCTAAGTGTTCACCTTTAT
This sequence comes from Clarias batrachus, assembly GCA_003987875.1. Classification (NCBI taxonomy): domain Eukaryota; kingdom Metazoa; phylum Chordata; class Actinopteri; order Siluriformes; family Clariidae; genus Clarias; species Clarias batrachus. The sequence continues at coordinate 243,185 of QMIH01000662.1, read as the reverse complement.
TCTAGTCGAATAACAATAGCGGTAGCCTATTCATTTACAGTTGTCTCACTTTTCCAAGCCAGACGTGCAAGTTTATTCGTTGGTTGAAAATAGAGAAGGTTATACGAGCTCTATGCTGCTCTTTCATATCAGAGACACACCATGGCAACCCATTTCTGTAATTCTTTTGGTCTTTTGGTCATTTTTTTTTGCACAATGCAAACACACACTGAATTGCCTTTCTAAAATTACACACATTGTCCCAAACCACACATTGCATTCACTCTTCGGACCACATAAGCACCGACATGAACTCCACTCCAGAGTTTAGCCGTTACGCCATATATTCCTTGTAACTAGGAACCCTAGACTAAAACTGGGTTTTTGCTTTCAAAGCCATTACTTTGAGATTCTGGTTCACGCTGACATGATTGCAATATCGATAGATTCCTTAGTGCACTTTTATGTTGCAAATCTCCACACATCTCTACCACATCCCAAAGGTGTTCCACTGGATTCAGATCCTATGATTGGAAAAGCTATTGAAGAACACTGAACTCATGTTTATGAAACCAGTATGTGGCCATGCTTGTTTTGTGATGTAATGCATTATCGTGCTGGAAGTACATTGGTAGATGGCTAAACTGTGGTCATGAAGGGATGCACGTGATCAATATGGAAACAGTCTGTGGCCATGATTCAAGCAATAATTGATTGATTGATATTAATGCGCCAGGTGAAGCTGGGTAAACATTCCCCACATCATTACTCCACCCCCACCAGCCTGGACTGTTCACACAAAACACGTTGAGTCCATTCATTCTGTCAGCACCAAATCCTGACCCTCCCATCTGTGTGGCTTGGCAGAAATCAGGATTCATCAAACATGGCTGCGTTTTCCAGTCTTCAACTGCCAAGTTTGGCCTCATTTTAGCCTCAGATTCCTGTTTGATCTTCTGTTATTGTTGCCCATCCTCCTCAAGATTTGATGTGTTTTGATTGGTGAGATGCTTTTCTGCTCACCGCAGTTGTACGGAGTAGTTATTTGAAGTACTCTTGCTTTTCTGCCACTTCAAACCACTCTTGCCATTCTCTACCGATCTCCCCCATCAACAAGGTGTTTCTGTATGCAGAAGCGGCGCTTACTGTCTTTTCTTTATTACTTTTTGAATTCTAGAGACTGATGTACGTGAAAATCCCAGGATTTTAGCAGGTAAAGAAAACATTTTTCCACCATTATGATGTAAACATTACCCAAACCTAACGGCACAATCTGATATCCTCAGCTCTGTTTGGTCAGAAGGTGCTGATGAATTCTCTAGTGGTGCAGGTTTACTGTATATTAATGCTCGTGTTCTACTATGTTTACATTTATAATTTATGGAATTTGGCAGACGCCCTCATTCAGAGTGACCTACATTTTATCTCACTAAACATCTGAGCCGTTGAGGGTTAACATAAACAAATTAAAACAAGATGTTGCTTTTTCTTAAGAAGACATTGAATTAGTATTTATGGAATGAAGTTTGTAACAGTCATGCTGTAAGCAAGTGATAACAGGAAATAACTCTGTACATCATTCCAAAATATTAAATGTAACTAAACATCTGATGTTTTTAAAGTAATACAGGATTTGTATTCCTTGGCATATTGCAGCAGTAAAAGTCAAATCAGACACCTTTGGAGTGGAAACAGTAATTGTGCTTCATCACACAATCCCGTGGTTGATTATTTAAATGAATCAGTATGACTATTTCTATGAATTATCTTACCCTAACAGCACACAAAATATAAAATATGCACAAAATGCTTTATGGGAATTCACTACTTCCATGAGTAATGCATGTCCACCGTTTTCCATTTGGACTTTTTCCATTTTTTTTTATTATGTTACATCAGCTTTCCTGGGTGGTGCACTATACAATGAACAAAGTTTCAGACAGCGATGTGTCAAATTGCTGAGAATACTCAGGAGTTGTGTAAGGTTGTGGGAAAGATTCTGAACCAGTTTTACAGCAACAGACAGGAGGAATGTCTATTTCTATGAATCTGCTCCGTTCCAGATGTCAAGTAACATATAAACGCTGCAGTGGTGAGGCTGATTGATCGCGTGGGTATTTCCAGCCAAGACCGAGACAGCGTGACTCAGTCGGAAAAAACACACACATCCATGTGTCGTTGCAGGTGTGAGTAAAGAATGTCGGTCATTGGCAAGTCTCTACAGATATAAGGTGGGACAGCTTTTTCACTAACTATGAGAATATTAAATCGCTTCCTTCTCGTCAGGAATGCACACTTGTCACAACACGATCTGAACTCGTTCACTCTTTCTCAGTAGCTCAGTTCCAGGTGGTATTGCATAATCAGTGCACAATCTTAATGTTTTAATCATAAATTGTGCCTGTTTTATTAAAGATCCACGACGGTGGCGAGGAAAACGCCTCGAGATAGGAAGAAATCTGGAGAGGAACCGAACTCAACAGGAAACCCATCCTCACGTGGGGGATAAAACGGATAGCCGGAGATGTTCAGTAGACTTTTGATTGAAATCAAATCAATTAGTCTCATGAAATCACATTAAAAGAACTCTGCATCATTCATAAACCTATTGTTTATTAAAACCCTGCTGCCACACAGGAAGGGGAAACTTGCATTTTTTTTTCTGGTAGCAGCAAAAAGAACTTAACTTACGTTGTATAAGCAATTGAAAAATGCAGAAATTCAGGGCATTTCAAAACTTCTCTAGGGCCCCAAAACACACACAGACGGCAGAAGTTTAACTATTGCATCATATCGCAGCTCATATGATCCTGTAAAGTGAAATAAACAGAACTTACATGGCATTACAGGGCCCCTAAATGATGCAACCAAAAAGCATTTGTCTTATTAGAAACAGATTGCGAATTTGAATCCTGCTGATCTCTCTCTCTCTCTCTCTCTCGTTCTCAAGCTACACACGGCAATCCTGAGCTACCAGAGAGCCTGACCCCTTGGTGTCCCACTTCGCTTCATGTTGGCGTTCTCATCACATGGTGATGGCCCCACATGTGATAACTGGATGGTTCCACTGAATAACCATGTTCCACATTGCATGGATTTCAATTGATTGAATTGAAACCTTTTCACTATCGCACATGGCTTGTCACTGCAACCGCTCAAATAGTTTAAGGACATAAATTGCCACAAACAGTTTTGACCCGAATCTCCAACAGTGAAAAACTGGTAACCTGAACAAACTGGCCTTTATATCCACTAAAACACATTTCCTGTTAAACACTTTCGAGCTCAGAGCTCACAGTTATAGAAGGGATCGGAGGAGCAGAGGTTCCCCTTTGAAACAGGTTCCTATCGCGATTTCTTTGGTTTGAGGAAGTTTTTTCCTTGTTATCATCGTGTCTGGTTTGCTCATTATGGGTAAACGTCCAGAATTTTTATTACTCTAAATGTCTAAAATGTCCAAAAACGTAAATGTAAAAATGTCTTTATTACTCTGTGTGCATAGATTCATCTTTGGATGCTCTGGGACACATCATCAGTGATCATTGAGTGTTCAGGTCTCACGACATCAGACACCCTCTCTCAGGTGACCCAGCCAGGGTTGATCAARCCCCGACTTGTGTCCCAGCAGCACTGGCTCACTTTGTGGACTTCACGATCCAAATCCAACTTGAGGCTCTTTCTGCGGCTTCTGTGATGGAATCGATGGCTCCAGTAATTATCCCTTTCTCCAGCCGGTGCCAGTTTGATGTGATGCTCCCTGATGTAACTCTCAGCCTGAAGTTACTGTAATAATCCAGAGTGTGTGAGTGTGTACTGTACGTGTGTGTCCTGCGATGAATTGGCACCCCGTCTAGAGTGTACACCACCTTACACCCTAAGTCTCCTGGCATAGGATCCAGCCCCCCATGACCCTGTATAGAGGATAAAGCGGTATAGACGATGAGTGAATTGAAGTGGATGGATAACGCTTTGATTTGAGTGAGCAGAAGTTTGAAAAGATGGAGTTGAAAGGCTTCATGTAAAGTTGGATTTAGTCCTAAGATAACTTTTATGTATTCATATTATGTTTATTTACTAAAATGAAGAAAGTTTGTAATGTGCTGAATTCGATGCCCAAAAAAGTCGCCATTTTTGAAAGGTCAAAATATTGGATGTTTATAGTTCAAAAAATAAAAAAGCCCAAGTGACCCAAGGGAAGTCACAAGACCTAAAGAGAGAGCGAGACCACAGAAGAGAAAGGAAAGTCTGTTAGAAAACGAGAGACCGGAGGAATGAAGCAGCAAAAAACGGCTTGCGGTTAAAAGCGAATTCCTCAAAACACTGTAACACACGGCGAGCCGCAATCCATCTCTGATTTCACAGACCAGGATCGCTCCACTTTCTTTTATTATTTATTAAGAGAATTATTATTACATATGTTCTGTAGGACTGATATCCAGAGGTGGAAAGTAACGGATGACATTTACTCGCGTTACTGTAATTAAGTAGTTGTTTTGTTTTTGTGTACTTCTACTTTTTAAAGTAGTTTTTAAAATCTGTAATTTTACTTTTACTTAAGTATATTTAGTTTGAAGTGTTATAATTCGCTACATTTAAAATCAGATGCGCTACTGAGTAAAACAAATGAATGAAAATGCAAAAAATATTCTGCTTTGTATAAACGCTTGGTTGCGCGCGCGCGTGTGTCTCGTGTCCTGGTCGCGCGCCGCTCCAGACTCCACTCCAGGTTTTCTGACTGTTTCCCCACATCGGCATCTACCTGACCTTCCACACGGCCGCTTCCGCCCTGAGAGTGACGTCATCAACCAGCGCCGCCAGATATAAACCGGAGAGAGACGCGGGAGAGAGGAGGTTTCTAGGTGAGTGTTAGTTGTGTTGGAGAGAGAAGAGGTTTAATTGTGATGATATTTGAGGTGTGTTTTCTAGTTTTGACTTTTTGCCTCCCATTGACTTTGATTATTGCTTTACTCCTTTGGTTTAGTTGCTCTTTGTATATGTTTGTACATAATTTCACTGTGTGTTTGTGCACTCAGCAGTAGTAGGGGCGTGGCTGCCATTTATTTGGGGAAGAGGGAATTTATTCACTGTTTTTGGTTTAAGGAGTCAGTGAAGGGACCTGGATTTTTGTTTGTGGTGGGTTTTTTTTGCTTGTTTTTTTTGCAGGTAATCTAGCTACTAAATATAAATACCATATAGTTTATTATTTTGGCCTGGGTCCACCCTGAATCTGATCCTCCTCCTGTGTGTCTGTGTGTCTGTGTGTGTGTCTGTGTGTGTGTGTGTGTCTGTGTGTGTGTGTGTGTCTGTGTGTGTGTGTGTCTGTGTCTGTGTGTCTGTGTGTGTGTGTGTCTGTGTGTGTGTCTGTGTCTGTGTGTGTGTGTGTAAAGCAATACAAACCTCATTATTTCATCAGTTAATGACTGCATCTAGTTCTTTCTGCCATATACCACCATTTCCATACAGTTTATAATGGAACCCTGAACCGTTCTCTTGCCGACACTAGACTGGGACGTGACGCCATATTTAAGTGACCACTTTGATTTTCAAGCACAAGAAAGACAACAGCTTTATTATGCAAAGGTGTTCCTTCAGTTAAAAAGAACTAGTGTGAGATTTATATCTGCTCATCTTTTTTGAACTACAGTACAGACCAAAAGTTTGGACACCCCTTCTCATTCAAAGAGGTTGAATTTGTATTATGGCAAGAAAAAAGCAGCTGAGTGAAGAAAAACGAGCGGGCGTCATTACTTTAAGAAATGAAGGTCAGTCAGTCGGAAAAATTGGGAAAACTTTGAAAGTGTCCCCAAGTGCAGTCACAAAAAGCAT
>QMIH01000662.1:195895-237266 GCA_003987875.1 Clarias batrachus | reverse complement strand
AGGAAAGGAAGACCAAGAGTCACCTCTGCTGCGGAGGAGAAGTTCATCCGAGTCACCAGCCTCAGAAATCGGCGGTTAACAGCAGCTCAGATCAGAGAGCAGGTCAATGCCACACAGAGTTCTAGCAGCAGACACATCTCTAGAACAACTGTTAAGAGGAGACTGTGTGAATCAGGCCTTCATGCTAGAATATCTGCTAGGAAACCACTGCTAAGGACAGGCAACAAGCAGAAGAGACGCGTTTGGGCTAAAGAACACAAGAAAGAACACAAGAAAGAAAACTCGCTGAATGAGAAGGGGTGTCCAAACTTTTGCTCTGTACTGTATGCTAGAATGCCTCATCCCCCCCACTGTTAAAAAAAAAAAGTTACTCAGTAACGTTTACTCTGAGTAATTTTTTTTTATGAGCTACTTTTTACTTTAACTGACTCACAGCTCAGACTAAAACATTTTAATGAGGGAATACGAGAGATTATTGACAGATGGACAGAGTGTACCCAAACGCGAGAAGATTATGGTAAAAATTGATATACAGTTTGTTTCTTTAGTTAATTAAATATATATTCTACAGCCAGAGAGTGGAGGATTTTTGACTCGGTAAAATCAGTCGTTTTTTCAGCAGCTTCCTTGTTTCTTGTGTGTGATATCACGGCGTGTAAACTCCTCTGTCTCGGAGATGTTGGAAGACTTTAGCTCTTGCTGTTACACGTGTGTTTGTGTAAAATGTTTCTGTTTATGCATCCTGTTGCAGTGTAAACCCCTAACACACACATGCTGTAAAACTGTGCATTTAGAATAAAAACCGTTTGACACTAAACCTGATGATCGCTGGATGTTTGTCTTCCTCCCTGCTTTCTCTCTTTTCCTCACAATTCAGCGACACAAATTTAATATTCATCCGTTCAGTAAAGTATCACCTCAGTCAGCACAGACGCTWCCAACACACACACAGTTTTCTCGGCACAACACGACCCGTGCCAGGTTCTCCTCATAAGCCGGAATATTCTGTTAGAAATTATGGAGCGGAAATAAAAACCGTGCAAAGTCTCGTGCAGTCGCTGCGGTTCTGCTTCTCTCTCCTTGTTTTAAGAACAGTACGGAGTCAATCATTCACCAGAGCGCCGCCGTGTAATCTGTCTGATATCAGATAGGATCAGTGTGAAATGCTTTTCCACTGGATGAGCACAATCACGTTAGCGCAGGCCTCCATTAGCGGCCCTGAACAAACAGCGCTGAGCGTCTCTGCCTCTGAGTCAGCACATAGCTCCGGCTCGGTGGCTTTGACCACCAGGGGAGAAGAGAGAGAGAGAGAGACAGAAGTAACTAAAATAAGAAACATTGAACATAACATTCTGGTCACCAGTTGAAGTGATTATAATGTAAAAGACCAGCGCATGTCTTGGTTGTGTTTAACTCTGGTGCAGTTATGTATATTTCCCAGTTTCCAGTTCAAACTACACCAAACTTCAGACACCACACGCGTCCCGGCTGGTTGATGGACAACATTTGTGGTGATCGTAAAAATTGTGTACATTTGATTTTCCTTTGATTTATTCCCTTTTCCACGTGAACACACACAGACACACAGAACACATCAGAGCCTTGGTCCAGTTTAAAGCCCTCAGTCCATCACAGTTCCAGTCTTTATTCCTGAGAAACACTAATTTACAGTCAGATGTCTAAAAAGGCGTTTCCCCCCCATCAGCTAAACCACAAGCGTAGTTGCTGAAGTTTAAACAGTGCACTTAACCCTCAGCAGCGACCGCCGCAGTGAGCGGGCGCGCGCCGGAGAGAACGCAGCGTGACGCTGGAGTTAACGACCTCGACTGTTTCTGACATGTGTAAGATTAAACATGCGTGTTTCAGGCTGAGGCACAGACTCGCTGTGTGCGAAATGAAAACAAGCCTTTGTCATGCTCTCGAGAAGGGAACTATTGTGTGTCAGCATCGCCAAGCTATTTTTACCAGCGAGGAAGAATTTCCGTGAATAGAGGAGCTATTTAAACTGAAACTAACCCAGGGGAACCGAGATGACCAGCTGAAACTGGAACGTTCCAAAACAAGATCCATAGTATTCAATCTATCACATCTCGAATCCATCTCATATATCAAAACAAGACGTGATATAGAATATAAAAAAATGTTTTTAAATACCTTAGTAAACAGGAAACATAAGATGCCATGATGTCATTAGAAAATCAAAATTCACATATGACGTGAGGAAAATTTTATGCTATAAATGAATAGTTTTTAATCATTACTTTTTTTTTAATCAAAAATTTGTTGAGTAATAATGAAGATGAATGACTTTTTTGACACTTTTAATGCATTTCCAATGTTCCCAAACTGTTACGATAGAAAATTAGAATCTAGATACAGTTACTTTACTTACAGAAGTACATATTTTACGCATCTGTACTTTGCCTGAGTAGTTTGATTTGAGGATACTCTATACGTTTAATTCACTACATCAGAGATCGAATGTCTGTACTTTCTACTTCACTACATTCTACTACTACATGCATGCTGCCTCCGTTACATAGAGGTTACAAAGGTGTGTAGCGTGTGGATCAGTAATATCGCCACCTGTTGATTATTATGTGTAACTGTTTGATGTACCTTGTCTCTGTGAAACCCGTATTCATGTAGCAGGTGTTTGAAATCAGAGGAGTCGGTGGGCGCAGACAGCAGATTTCTCACTATTGAACTAAGACTAACTTTTGATACTTGAATGTATATGTATATGTAATGTTACTTTTAAAATTTGAATGGATATACTTTTGTACTTTTACTCAGGTAGAATTGCAAACTTTTATTAGTTCGGTACAGCCTGCGGCGGTTTAGGAGACATTTTGAAATGCAATCACAGACTAAAATCATAATAATTCCTCGAGGCTTCACAGGTACATCGTGCTGATGTTAGAGTCTGAAAAAATTCTTATGATTTGCTCCTGTTTGACTACTTATAGTAGTATAGCTAGTAGATTGTGATTGATTTGTGAGCACATTGTACCATTTCATAACGAATGCAACGTTGCCCTAATGTGCAATAATAATAATAATAATAATAATAATAATAATGTTTTTTTCATACATAATTACTCACTATAAGCCATTCTTATCTCCTTCTTCCCATCTTGAACACTTCCTCATGAGAGAGATTTTGGCCGCAGCTGTGTTTACACAAACTCCTGTTAGCCTGTAATGAAATAAATAAGCTTTCCACACTTTCCACACTTTGCCTGAGGGCTGCTATTGACAGCGCTGTGTTCTTACAGGAGAGATCAAACTTGGCACGAAGCTCTAAGCTTCTGTTTCAGGAAGCGGTTAAAGCTAATCCCTTTAATAATTTTAATATCTTTAAATCTAACTCGTGTTAAAATGCTGTGAATGGACCTGGAGCAACGAGGAGCATCTGGAACATCTGCCAAATAAACAGGTGTAAGTGGTTCAGTCTTTGAAGAGAAAGAATTAAAGACGTTGTGGAAAGTCTTAGAAACCAATGAGTTCCTGTTATAGCAGCTGTAAACACTCGTTCCGTAAGACGCCTCTCTTTTTTTTCTCTCTCAGTTGCATGTTGAAGTTAATGAGATGAAAAATGCAAAGAAGAGGAAAGTACTCGGTCTGAAGTTAAAAGGTCCAGCTTTATATCTGACCGCTACAAAGCACCGAGACTGGAGACTCCTTCCTCACATGTTACACATAAATGCTTCCTTAACTTAACTAAACTCAACTTCTGCATCAATAATTCTATAAGGTCTTTATTTAAGTCTTTCATATGAACTACTGTCAGAGCTGCTGTTATGGAAAATTCATCAACAACAGCTGTGTGATAGGAATCTGTGTAGACAGTTGGCTCTGAGTCTGTATTTCAAGCATGAAAGTAAAGAGCAAAGTAACTGGATGTACATTTTTAGGTGAATTGTTTAATACGTGCTTCATATTTCTTTGATGTCTGTTGCATTCAAAGTCTTTTGTTGTACTTTATAACTCATGAGTTCAGTATCTGTTACTTTGTTAACTTTATTGGTGAGTTTCCTATAAAAATGTTGATGTTTTTGTCTCAGAGTAGTGAAAGTTTTGTAATCACACACATGTATACAGATGTGTAAATAGAGATCATGCCAGTAAACTGTACCACATTTCCAACAGAAACCAATTATTATGAACCAAAACCCATGATTAACCAAAATCACCTATATTCTTACCATTATTAAAGATCTTCTAGTAAATTCTGTACGCTCTGCGGCTATTTTGGCAACACGGCCCTATGAGAGCGGCGTCCTGTTCACCTGAATGGTGAGACAGAGACAGAAAGCAGAAAGAGATCCAGATGTTAATGTTTTATGCATGGGTTTGAACTGGTGGTAAAAAACGTCTGAAACGTTTATCCTCGGCTCCAATAACATGAAAAGTACCATGGAGGTGTAGTGATGGAAGACTACATTAGATCATTTCTGCCTGTGCATGCGTGAAGCTGGGTGGGGGCTCTTGTGAATAAAATAGAATAAAATTGAATTGTACACTGGCAGCCATTAGATTAACCATCAGTATCAGGTGATCTTACAGCTTCATTTTACAAATCTTGATATAATGTGAGTGTCATGTGTAAAAAGTACTTTAAATATAAGATTTAAATATGAACAAAATTTAAATATAAGATTTTTTTACATGGGTTGTTGGATTAATTCTTGAGTGGTAAATCCACTGTTCAATCCAATTTGTGCACCTCAATGATTTATTGTTCAGAACAAAACAGTTATATATGATGGATTATATGGATATGATGTCATTAGTGTAAACAGTAGTAGACTTTACAGTAAATATTGCAAACACGAACACAAAATTAAGTCATTAATTATAACAATTTCCATAAGTGAAGAATTACCAACAATCCAACAACCAAATGAAACTGGTTTTATTATCAGATTATTACTGGTATAGACGCTGTACTGTTGCTGAACATTCCATAGTAGAGAAGTTAATGATATCATGGCCGCCTTTAACCAAAGAGCCGTTAATGAAACGATGTCTCCTGCTATTATATCACCACGACTGGGCCATGGAAACATTTGAGCCAGTTAATTCAATGTGTTCTTCTTCAATCTCATCAAATTGAGAAGATCTCAACCTTAATGTTGTTGCCTTGTTGTGATGCACTATGAGCCCAGAAAGCCATGGAATAACGCAGGGCTTCACTTTCCTTTCAGTGTGTCTAATCTCCGGACTGCTGCTGTTGCTTGTGTTTGATGTCTATAATCATAAACTTTAGAGAATTTTAAAAATACATTTGCACCCTTGAATCTTTCATCTGACGGCTGCTGTTCTCTAAAGGTTAGTGGATCTACGTACTCACCTCAGTTAACCTTCCTTCGGCTGTTCCAGTCCAGGGGTCGCCACGACGGACGGTCCCACTCAAATGCAACTTGGCACAGGTTTTTTACGCCAGCTGCCCATACTGACACACCACTCCACAACCGGGCTTGGGACCGCCACTACATGCAGTTCGCAACCTCGAACCCGGATCCTCGTATCCCCAAATCAACAGCCTAGAGCTTTAACCCCCTGAGCCGCCACTCCCCAGAATTACTGACCTCGGTTCTCAGGGAATAATACATTTATTTACGATATGTTATTCACAAAGGGTGGAACAAAGGCTCAGTGGTTAGCACTGTCGGTTGGGGTTTCAGATCTTGCCTCTGGTCTGAGAGTGTGTGGAGCATGTTCCACCCTTGCTTGGTGTGTTTCCCCTGGGTTCTCTGGTTTCCCAAAGGCATGAACTGTAAGCTGATTGGTGTTTCCAAAACTCCTGTAGTGGAAGATTGCCTTGCACACCATCCAAGTACCCGGTCTGGTGCCCAAGGTTCCCGGGAATAGGCTCCAGGCCCCAGGTATAGACCCTGGGTGGTATTGTAGTGGTTTTGTTGCTGCTTTGAACATCCAAGCTGTTGATCATCTGAGCCAATGGTGTATTCTTTACTTATTTCTTATACATCATCTAGGAAGGAAGTTACAAGACCAGTTTCTCAGTATTATCCAATGCCTGTAAAGATATATAACATTATTCTAATAAAATGAAAACGCTTCATCATTTTGCCTTTAGCTAGACCTCAGTTGTCGCACGTACATGTGAGCATATTTGCTTCACCAAAGAGGAAGTATGCAGCACTGCTTCCTCTTCATAACAATGAAACATCAGCATGGGGTCAGACCTCAAACCAGCCCTAAACACAACAGGATCTCTGTCTCACGCAAAATCAGAGCCTGTCTGACATTTATTAGATAAAAGTACCGTTTGCAAGTTGCAAGTCCTAACTAGATCATGCCTCCACCCCCGACCATTCACATCTTTCTATAAAAAGTGGAGCAGACAAATTCTCGATTGGGAATTTAGGAATGTTCTGTGAAGGCAAAGAAGTAGGCGAAGTGTGGGAACGTGTGGAGGAATGCCAGGGTCACGGCCCATAACACATTACAGGAAGTGCAGACAACGTGGGCGAACATTTTCAGGTTTTGGAATCGGCTCTCAAAGCCCACGAGAAGAGACGGTCAAAGCTGGTAGTATGGATTTTTCAGGGTTAAAGGAGAGCCAGTGCATGACCTAGGGTTCCCATGATGCTTCACAAGTGGAAATACATGGTCCATTACTTACGCAAAAATTAAAAAGGTCTTCCTTAAGGGTTGTCCCAAAGAACCAAACCAATAACCCATTCTAGCAGTGTTGAGTGTTATTGCCAGTTTAAGTCTGATTGGCTGTAATGATGTAATGCATGTTGATCGATTATTTGTGAATCTTTTTTTAGATCTGTGCCAGAGTAAAAAGCAAACCAAAATGTTCTAGTTGGTCTTATAATAGTAATCCAATTATTATAGCATGTTAATTAGCTTTATAAGTTACTATACATAGCACGTCAAGTATAACAAGGTGAGCTGGCAGTTCAGTTTGACCTTAATTTTAAAACCCCATTTAAAATGCCGAGCATGGTTCGCATTGTGCGTAGCTCTAATGCCATGCTGTGTCTTTTTATAGACGAGTGCTGAAGGAGGCTGCATTCCGACAGACTCTTGGCTCTGCAGCTGTAACAGAGGGAAACATCAGGAACATCACGCCCGAGCCAAATGCAATCCCCAAGGGCTTGTGTAACATATCTGGTATGTAATCAGGTAATCTGCACTAGGTTCTGGGGTGTGTGTGTGTGTGTGTGTGTGTGTGTGCGTGTGTGTCTACATTACAGTGCCAAGTCTAAAACGATCCCAGTTCCACATACACACTCAGCTCAAGTGTTTTATTCCACACAAATTCAGACCATATGGTTGACATCAGAACAGGAGGATTTACATGTTGTCGTTTAACTTTGATCCAAAACAGATTACTGTGGCTCCATCAATTCATCCATTCCTTCGTCCATCTCTCCATTCATTAATCACTCCATCCCTCTGTCCATCCATCCATCATTTTATCCAGTCCTCATCCATCCCTCCAACCATCATGCATTCTTACACTCATTCCGCTGACCATCACTCAACCGGTCTCTCCATCTTTTCATCCATTTCTTCAATAACCCCATCCCTCTGTCCATTCTTCATCCATCCCTCTGTCCTTCACCCAATGCTTCAATCTATTCCTCCATCCATCTCTTTATCTATCCCTCCTTTCTTTCATCAATTCCTCCATCCATCCCTCTGTCCATCCCTTCATGATTTAATCCATTTCTCCATCCTGGTAATCCCTCTAGTCTTTCATCCGTTCCTTCATTTATGGCTCCATCCATTCTTCCATCCACTCCTCTGTCTATTTCTCCATGCTTTCATCAATTCTTTCATCCATTTAAAGAAGCTTTGTTCATAACAAAATCACATATCTCTAACATGCTCTTTTTGTTGAGCCTGAAAAACGTAAAACCTTTTTTTTATTACTGCACTGTAAAAATAAATAAACATTGGAGAAAATCATGTGGATCATGTTCAAATATATCTGGTATTTATATTTATTGTATTCTACAGTTTTTGTTGTATTCTAGTATTCATTGTAGTATAGATTAATTAGTATTACAATAAACCAAACATACAGGATGGAGACATTTGTTTAGTTTTTCAAATCATGTAAAAAATATTATGAAAAGTTAAATAAATTCACCAAGATGTTTTTTCCCCCCAGAACCATTCAGATGGTTTTCGGTACGAGCTGTAAATCAGCATGAACTAATAGACAAATTCTGACACATTTTATACACACTTGATTTTGTTTATGTTGAAAAGTATTTTTCCCCCTTTCTTGATGCTTTCATGTCCACTGCATATTAAGTATGAATGATGGAAGACCGACAGACAAAAAAGTATTATTATTATTGTTATTATTATTTAATAAATAATAATAATAAACACTGATTCACTGGTGCTTTGTTTGTGCAATCATTTTACTGCTTTATTTTTAGTTTATTTCACCTGAACAGATGATTGAAGTTAAATTCTTTTAAAATCACAAACATTAAGCTTAATTTTTCAAGCAGGCGACAAAGTTATCGAGTCATAAATCATTTGCAGAAGCATTTACACAAGGAATGTGCTGTTTATGGAGAGCCAGTTCGATTGCTGCGGAGGGTCTTGTGTTTCTGTAAATTTCAATAAACTCTGATTTACGGAACAAACCAAAACTAAAAGAAAATCATGTTTAAACTGCTAGCGCATGTCTGCCAGCTGCTTTCACAGTTACTGAGAGAATCTCTAACATCATCTGATGAGTTTAGACAATAAGGAATAAGGAAGCTGTAATGAAGGACCGTGCCTGCGTCCCACCTGCCTGACCAGCTCGTTTACATATCTGCACGTGTTTCCTGTTCTGTTTGAGATTCCTTACACTTCAGATCCAGCGTGCATTTACACCCCGACGCCTCGGTAGCGATCTCACGTTCTCCGATCAGTAGTGAAAATAAAAACCATCCCATGTTCTCTCAAAGCCAAAAACTCCTAACATCTCTTGTTCATTACTTCCAGCACACGCTGTTTAGTGCTTCGCTTAACGCATCCGAGACTGAAGAATGTTTGTGATTAAACTGTTTCTCTTCTGCATGTTGAAAGCAGATATGTTTTATTTGACATCTGAGCTGGAGCTGAGGCTTTTTCATTTTGAAATCCACACTAACTGCACATTTTCTTACAGTGATCTCATCAGCACCTGGCGTCCATAAGCGGAATTTTACTCTCTTGTAACAATCTTCACCGTAATATCTGGTGTCACTTTAGATTCCTAAAATCTAGAAAGGAAGCCATCTTATTTTGACTCCATGTACCGTGCAAATACTGTGTTTTTTATGCTCCATTTCAGAGTGAATGCTAATTTTTAGAATGTGTCATGCTAGCTGATGATGTTTATGTTGAGCGCTGTGCGTGCTATTTACATTTACTGTCATGTTATTGCTTATTTGCACCATTTTTATGCTCTGTTTCTAACATTCTTATGCAAGCTTTTTTTCCCCCTCAAAGTCAGAGGAAATGCTAATTGTCGATTTTTACGCCTATGCTAGCAGCCAACCATTTTCCCCCAGCACAAAGCAATTAAATTTGAGACCTTGTAATGAATGTAAGTAATTTCTGCCAAAAATAAGACAGATGTAGGGCAGAAAAAATAAAACAAAAGACTACACGGAAAGAAAAAAAGTCAAACCAACAACTACAACACTGCAATAATAATAATATAAAACACATTATCACTTATAAGGGTGAGTCAAAAATTATCCACACTCTGGCTGTACAATTTATTTCGATGAACTTTAATAATAATATAAATAATAATAATAATAATAATAATAATAATAATAATATATTTGATTTATAAGCACCTTTAAAGCACCCAAGCAAACTTTGCATTGAAAATAAAAGGTAAAAACAAATCTTAAACTATTACTTAATAAAAAATGAAGAACAAAAAAAAAAAAAAAAAAAAACTATTTAGATCAATAAGGTTAAATATGATATAAAATAAATGTAATCAATCAGTAAACATTGACAATCCATATGTAGAAGTCAAATAAGCCATTAATATAAACAATAAAATAATTTTAAAAGGTTAGTCTCGGCAGCTGTTTTAAACTCCGCCCTAAAGAACACACTAGCATTAAAGCTCAGTACTGAGAAGGCCAGCCGAGGCAGATTGCAGTGACAGAGCACGGGCGTACGGTGTGATCAGTTCAGTCGGTTATACTGGAGCAATGTTATGTAAAGCTTTAAATATCAATAAAAGACTTGTTTTTGATTGCAGAATAATTCTTGCTGCAGAATTCTGAATAACCTGTAACCACTGTAAATTTGTTGGTTATTCCAAATAAAATCGATCTACAGTATGAGATGAGATACGTAACAAGAGCAAACAGAGTCATAAATATCACATATATAGCCATTTAATTTATTCTTACATCTCCTACCTTTCAGTGCATCCATAACATTAAATCCAGGTGAAGTGAACAACACTGATTATCTGGGTTCTATGAAGGTGGTGTTCTTTTACATCATGTGGATGGCCAGGTATGTGTGTCGCTTAACAGCGGAAGAGACGGCACCAGGACGCTAAGACGGTGTGATGCTCTGGACAAAGTTCTGCTGGGAAACCTTAGGTCCTGCCATGCATATGGAGGTTACTTTGACACGTTATTGACCAAGTTGCACCTCGTCATGGAGACAGTTCCCTGATGACAGTGGCACCTTCCATCCATTCATCGATCTTCAGCTGCTTATCCAAAATCGGGTTGTGAGGGGTAGCAGTTCAAGCAGGGAGCCCCAAACTTCCCTTTCCCTGGCCACCTCGGCCAATTCTGACTGGTGGATCCTGAGGCATTCCCAGGCCAACGTGGAGATATAATCTCTCCACCTAGTCCTTGGTCTGCCCTTGGTCTCCACCCAGGTGAACGTTCCTGGAACACCTCTGTAGGGAAGCGTCCTGGTGACATCTCTCCCAGATGCCTGAACCACATCAACTGACTCCTTTCCACACAAAAGGAGCAGCGGTTCTACTCTGAGTTTCTCCTCCTGAGAAAACCCACTTTGGCCACTTGTATCCGCGATCTTGTCCTTTCGGTCATGACCCTCGCCTCATCTATTGTCATGAGCAGCAACAGGTTCAGGAAGGGTTTGAGGAACATGACAAAGACTCCAATGTCCCTCCATTCCAGCCTCCAATTTTCCCAGATCTCAATTCAATCTAGCATCTGCATCTGTGCTGGGCAAACAAGTTCGATCCATGGGGGCCCGACCTCACAACTTAATCAGAGTTTAAAACATCATATGCTGTCCCGATGCCAGGTATCACAGCACACCTTCAGAGGTCTTGTTGAATCCAGGCAATGGTGGATCATAGCACATGGTGGATCTACACAACTTTGAACAGGTGGATTCAATGTTATGGCTGATCGGTGTGTTTGCTTTAAGTTGGTTCAGGTCCGGATATTTTGTTTGTTCATTGCTTTTGTTTTGTTTTGACGATCATCTATTGTACCTACAACTACAACTGACCACATTTGGCTGAAAACCCTGAGCCTCTTTTATTGATCAAGACATCTCTATAAATCTCTTCGACAGCACATCTTGTAATCCTTAACAGTGTTCGAGCTCCTGCAGGGAAGAAAACAGAACCAGGGAGGCTGACATTTTAATTCCTGATGATCTACACTGCCTGCATTGCCAAAAAAAAAAAGAGAGAAAAAACATCTGGTCACATGAAAACATTTTCCTTCACACTCCATTGGAAGTTAATGATTGGGAGAGAATTCCTCGTGCTGTATTTGTTGGGTTTTGCAAAATTCGTAACCATGGTGACTATTAAAAAATATATGACCCCTTCCCTGACCAAACACCTGGAAGAAAAATACCTCAACCCTCTGAATCATCAACGCAAATCCAACTGACAGATCGGTAATTTTCCATCTGTCTTTTTCATCCAAACGCTGCAGATATTTGGCCATCAATCTCCGCCTGGAAATGCAAAATTCCCAAAACACACATGGTTGTCATTAACATTCCTCGTGTGCTCTCTCTCTCTCTCTCTCTCTCTCTCTCTCTCTCTGAGCTTGACAGCTTTGGCTCTCCGCCATAATGTGTCCTTGAGAGAACTTAACTAGGCTTCCTAGAAATACCACATACACTGGGGAACCTTTGGGATTAAGAGAATGCATTTATAATCATACCAAAGAGATAAACATTAACAGATGAAGTTCACCATGACTGCCTTTTTGTCAGATTGTCTTCACTCAGAGCACAGCAGGGAGAGAAATATTTTCTGCAAGTGTCATCAAGTTGAAGATCCACATGCAAACAGACGCTTCATTTCTTTTTTTATAGCTATGTAAATCAAACTGTAAGCAGCTGTGATTGGCTACACTGCAAAAACAATGGCATCTTACCAACATCTTGAGCTCAGTCAAATCAAACAACAATTTCTTAATTTAAGATAATTCATTTATAAACATATGTACCTACATAAAATTTGATGGTGCGTTGGCTTAGTGGTCGTCACTGTCGCTTTGCACCTCCAGAGTCTGGGGTCGATTCCTGGCTGGGGGTCTGTGTGCATGGAGTTTGCATGTTCTCCCTGTGCTTGGGGGTTTCCTCCGGGTACTCCGGTTTCCTCCCACAGTCCAAAGACACGCAGGACAGGCTATCGCATTCCCAAATTACCTGCAGTGTGTGTATGTCATGTGAATGTTACAAGGGATGTCAAAATGTCCATACTGAAAACATTGGTCGGCATCGGTCTCTACAGTCCCTAGTTGGACTACAGAGGATCCTTAATGGATAGATGGATATACAAATCTAAAAATAATTAAGCCTTTTTGTTCTTTTGCCCAAACAAATATAAGCATTTATTTCTATAAAGAAGCAGCATTATCATAACATCATCTGCTAATAGACCATGCTTAATAAGCTAGCTGTAAAAAGTGAAATTACACTCGAGGTTGTGCTGCTCAGGCTGCCTCGTGCATGTGATCACACCACAGCTGTGCTGATATTCAGTACAACAGCACGACCTTGAGTGTGATATTGCTTAAGCCTGATCTGTTAAATTCTGAAAGAATAAAACAAGCAATAGCTTCAAGATATTTTCTCTTGCTGCCATTTTTTTTTGTTGCAGTAAATAACAATCAAACCAATATAGACTGTATAAAAAACAGAAATACACCAGTGCTTTGTTCAATTAGACAGATTTAATTATTATTAATACAATTTACATTAAATATTTTTTAGTTTGAAAAAAAAACACTTACAAAATTCATTTAAATATTGAGGCTAATGATGTTTTTCGTTGTTGTTTTTTAAAGTTAAATTAGTTTACAAAACATTCTGCTGAAGGTTTGAAGCTTAACGAGATAAAAGAGGTTCGTAGCTGCAAAAGCCTCAAGAATGTTTCTCCTGCATGAACATGGAGTGAAAATATAATTATGGTTATTTATTTGGAAGCTTTGGAAAGAGGAAAGCAGCCCAGAACTAAAATAAATCAGAGTGGCTTATTGGTATGTGATGCCTTTCTTTTCTTTCAAAACACAGAACTATGCATTGCTGCTATTAGGTATGTTGTTAATTAATCATGACGCAATTAATTGTCGATTAAAAGATTTTTTTGATAATGTTTGTTTTGCATACTGTTTCTCTATAGCCATTAATGTGTACACCACAAGTGGGTAAAATGACAGCGCAGGTGACACGATATAAACACTATAATTAGATTTTGCGGCCTTGTTTCTGTGTTCAGAGAGACAAGAACAGGATTTTCCGTCTGATAATCAACTACAGAAACCCTTCATGGGATGTAGAAGAGGTTCTCCTCATTATTAAAGTCTTCAGATAGAATTGTGGTAACGCCTGCAGCGTGTTCCAACAAACACACTGGTACAGGAATATGTTTTACGTTAAATATTTAAACTTAAGAGGAAAACTTCTGACCCTGGTCCTGGAATCATTCATAACACTCCATATGATTATTATAATTAATGAACTTCTACATGCAAAAATATATACAGCAGGAATCTTAACAATTGATGTTTTTTTACTCTATTACAGAAAAGAACTGTGTGTGTGTGTGTGTGTGTGTTTTGTATTTACTGTGCTGTAAATCATTAGGTTTTACAGGCGTTATGGGGTCACTGGAAGTAGCCCTGAGACTCAGAGAGAGGACGGGAAATGTTGTGAAAAGCCCATTGCAGGATCCCATCGATAGACGTCTGGAAGAACCCAAATAAACACACACACACGCGCACACGCGCACACACACACACACAGAGAGAAATGCATGTTGATGACAGAAATAGGTATAGACAAGAAATGCATTATATAATGGCCAACAGATGTTACACACTAGACTTTATATCCTGAATCCTGACATCATGTTGCCCACATCAGCACAATGCTATCTTATCTTTAAAAATAAATTAGCTCATACTGTCTTATACTGTTCATATACTGTAAAAGTCCCAGAGATTATTAATTTATTTGATTCATTTGATTTAAAAAACGAATAATACTGATGATAATGTTGGTCTCATGTTGGAAATTAGTTTGTGTCTAATTTCTACATTTACGTTGCTACAAATTATTTTCTTCTATTGTGAAATAGACAGAGCTAATCTTGGGTAACACTTGCATTTTATTTCTATCCGTTTTTAACTTGCAACCAATTACGCAAAAATTACCCAAGCAAGAAAAATACAATCCACCTGTCAGGGATTACCCCTAGAGGGCGCCAAAGCGCCCAGAGACTTCCTTTGTTTTTTCTGTGTTCTTTGTGTTCTTTTCTGTGAAGAACTCAAAATCCCAGAATGCACCTCAGTCAGGTGATGTCGCGCTCACCTGAACTGAGGGTGCTAATTAGTGTTTGATTATAAATGTTCCTGAGTTCTGTCTTGTCCTTGTCTTGCATCTGTTTGTGTAGGGTTACTGTTTGTCTGGTATGGTCTTTCTAGCTCTGTGTGTTCCTAGCTCTGCGTTCTTCTTGGCTCCATGTTCTCCTAGTCTGTCTGTCTGTCTGWCTGTCTGTTTGTAATGTCTAGTCTGGTTACTTTGTCAGGTTTATAGTTTATCCTGGTTTAAGTTCACGTTCTGTTCCTTTTGTTCCCATTGCTTTTGTGTTCAATAAATCCTTTTGATCACTGTCACCTCTGCTATCATGTCACTCTTTTGTCCGGCAAGCAGTAACCGTGACACCACCAAACAATGGAGGAGTGAAAGCCATTAGAGATTTGCATTCACAGCGACTGATATTTACAGAAGACTTAGTACAGTACGGTGATGAGACTCTTAGCTGCATTAAAAACGTTTGAACGGTGCGAACGTTTCGTATGGTCGTGCATGACGATCCCGGCCGAGGTGGCTCGGAGCCCACTGCAGTCGTTCTTGTGAACATTCAGCGAGTGGAACGCCTGATCCTTGAAAATTGACAGATAACTTGTCGCCAGCTTGCAGAAGAGACGCATCTGTGTGTGTGAACTGTACACACACTCATTCACCAACACCACATCCACATTACAGGAACTCAGCTGGGAGTTATTGCCACGTCCCCCGTACAGTCCTGAACTTCCTCCAAGACATTTCCACTGGATGTTGAAGGAGTTCCTGGGAGGCCAGCATTTCAGACATGAAGCTGGTGTACTTAAAAAAACTTTCTACCCTGATGGTGTCTAAGCGCTAGTGAAACACTGGGAAAAGTGCATTACTGTAGCAGGGGATTATAGAGAGAAATAAAGGGAGTTTTTACTCTCAGAACTGTGTTCTGTTATTCTACACAATCAATCACAGTCTTACTTCGGGATGAAAACCCACAAAAAAACAGAAATAAATCATACAGTTCTTTTTTTTCTTTTACAGTTCTTTGTCTTTGGGGAAATTCGAGAAGCTGTCCAGGGGTTTAGTCATTATCAGGGTTACAAAATATGTCTATTTGATCAAATTATAGGTCACAGATTTAGGAATTGACAGCATTCTGTAAAGTGTGTGTGTGATTGCAAATTGTAAATGTGAGTTTGTATATATGTGTGTGTCTGTGTGTGTGTGTGTGTGTGTGTGTGTGTGTGTGTGTGTGTGCGCGTGTCCACACTCACCTCCCCCATGTACAAGTCCAGCTCATCTTTGTTAAGAATCTGCTGTTCGGAACGAGCTGATCCCTGATCCGTAGACCGCTGAGCCACCTGAGGACAAGACAGGAGACTCGCACCATTAATTAGCTAAATGCTAATCCTGAAAATGACACTGGATCTCTCCCATCTCCAAACAGAAATATGACTGATAACAAGGTAAATAAGAGGGAAGAACACAGCAATTAGTGATGTCATGCCTCTGTGAAAGAACTCTGAAGAGACCCAGTCCCATTCCAAAATCACAGTATATTTAATACTGTTAAATATATTATCATATAAAATACCATTGTACCTTTATTTCTTATATTATTGTTTAATACAGTCTTCATTCCTAAATATCAAGGTTAGAATGTTTGTTATCCTTTAATATTTTCACTAACTGGGCCGCTTTTTAATCATCTTTTTCTGGAAAATGTGTCATGGACTAGTAATTAAAATATGGGTACTTTTATTTATTTTATAATAAGATGTTAGCATGAATAGTTGAGTTACAGCATTATTTGGATTTTTGCTTTTAGTCAGAGTGGACAGGGTTTCAGCACTGCTGGGCTTCTGAGAACCGGCAACGCTGGTGAGCACAAAGTGACCAGTTGTGCAAAAGGTGCTGTATATGAGCGAGGGAACATCATTTGTATACAAAAAAACAAAACTTTTTGGTCAAGTAGGAGGCACAAATTTAACGTTGTACAGTGTGAATTAAACTATATTTTGCCCTATTATGGTTAAACTTTACAGTTATTTGACGGTTGACACAATGCGGAGTTGTGTACAAATCACACATCAACTCTTGTCCACTACATGTGTTTTATTATCTTGCTTAATATTATGTTTAACTGTATGTCATACAAATTTATTTGTTGGGATAAACAACTTGTAATAGACATATGTTCATGTAACATTAATAGAAGGAATCTCCAGTGTCATTGATCTGAAACAATCAGACTAAAAGCTTTATCTTTAGCTATGTTTACACTGTCAGTTAAATGTGACCCAATTCCGATTTTTTGCTCATATGTGACACATATCGGATATTTTCTATGTCCGTGTAAACAGGAAAAAAAAACGGATGCATTCCGATATTTCGAGATCGGTTTCGGGCCTCCTTCATATGTGGAAATAAATCAGATATGTGCTAATGTGATTGTCATGTAAACAGACAGATCGGATTTTCTGAGGCATTGCGTTCTGTACGTCATTAAAACTGCAACTTCTTCGCGGTTTAATGACGTAATCAGTCACACCGAGGCGCTGCTCATCCCAAACAGATGGGGCGTTATATTCCTGCCACAATTCTGAGCGCGCGGTTCGACATTTTGAGAGCAGGCAAAGCACTCTATGTGCAGTGGATTGGCTCCACTGCGCGCTCAACAGCTCAATTCTGCGCGTGCAGAGTCTACCCTGCTCGCTCAACACGTTCTCCGTGCACGCTGGCTCAACTTCGTCCAGTGTTACAAAACAGCCACAAAATCAGCCAGTCACAGACTTCTACACACCGCTTCTGATTGGCTGTTCTTTCTCTATCAGTGTGGCAGTTTTGTGAGTCAAGCCAAGTCAAGTCAAGTCAAGTCAATTTTATTTATATAGCGCTTTTAACAATTGACTTTGTCGCAAAGCAGCTTTGCACAATAAAAAGAAGTAAGTTTTTATGCAATGTGTAGGAATCAAAATGATAAGATTGTCCCTGATGAGCAAGCCGAGGGCGACGGTGGCAAGGAAAAACTCCCTGAGATGGTAATAGGAAGAAACCTTGAGAGGAACCAGACTCAACAGGGAACCCATCCTCATCTGGGTGATAACGGATAGCAGAGATTGATCTGCATAATAATGTGTACTGGAAGTTCAGTGTAACAGGAGATGTGTTAAAATTAAAATTAAAAGGAGTCCAGTTTCTTCCCGAAGGCTCAGGTAGACTGGAGGAGATTCCGGTCCTGAGCTATCGAACAACTGAAGTCACAGGTCCCCAGAGCATCAATCGATGATAGGACAGTCTTAATGGAAACCATCTCCAGCCACCATACGAATCCATGCAGACCACACGGGGCATCCATGCGACGAGATCTCCAACCAGAAGCAGCACTCCAGGACGGGTTAGACGGCTCCAGTCAAGCGCGTGCGGAAAACATGTTGAGTGAGCAGAGGAGACACTGCATGCATAGAATTGAGCTATTTAGTCCCTTTAAGTATGCGCGATGTTTCAGATATAAGGCAAGTGTAAACACTTGAATCGGATATGGGTCATAGTTGAAAGAACGTGTAAACAGACGGCCAGAAAAATCAGATATAGGCAACAAATCAGATTTGGGCATCGAGACCTGCAGTGTAAACGGGGCTTTTATGTTTTCCCACAATTTCAGGACAGAGGAGTTTACACTGCTTTGCTGTTTCTAAGTTACACAACAAGCTGCAAGTCTTTTGTCTCACCTATTCTAATAAAGAGAAAGACAGGCTGCTGAGGGACGACTGAAACTATGAAAGAATAAAAAAGTTTGTCCTGTAATAAATAAAGAATAGTCATCATTAACAGGTTGCTGGTATGGGAGGGATAACACTAGCTGTTTAACAGGGTGGTAACCAGTTTAACCACATCACATCACCCCATCACTGATTACAGTGGAACCTCGGATTGCGGTTAACGTGTTTTGCGAGAATTCCGCAATACAAGCAAGGATTTTTAATAAGTTTTGACTCAAAAAACGAGCAAGTCTTGGATTACGAGTACCGAGCATAATGTTTCATGCATGCGCTTCTTGTTTTGACACGGAGCGTCACGTGATCACAACTCTGTCTTGTGCTGCGGAATTGTGGATAATTGTCGCCCCTGCTGGGTCTTAGTGCTCGTCTGTTAATGGTATAATCAACGTCTCCCTCTCTGTTTCAGCGTGTCATTAGTCCTATGTGTGTGCACGTGTGTAATTTGACACCGTGCACCGACGCGCACACACTCCTACACTCTCTCTCGCCTTTACACCCCCGCTCCCCCTTGGCTTCACACACACATACAGACACACACTCTCAGCGCTACCCAGAAACTCTGTTGCGATTCTTTTCAAAGGTGAAGTCCAGGTTCGTTTTTTTTTTTTTTAACTTTTCCTTATTCCTTACTAATTATACATTTAAAAAGTTACTTTCTATTATATTGCGTTCTGTTTCAACTTTAATTTGATCTCTTTACTGCTGAAATAGTAAATATTTTGTATTTACACTGATCTGGAAATTTTCAGTTCTTTTTCTTTTTTAAATTAATTTAAATTGTACAACTTTTTACTGCCTAACTTCTGCATTGTGAGTAGATTTGTGTGTATACCTGCACAGCTCTGGATGCTGCCTCCGTCTCTGTTGACACCCAAGACCTCAAACATGTCCTGCATCTCGCTTTCCCACTAGGAAGATGAAACAATTCTATAGTCTATAATCTCTGTCATTAATCTCACGTATGAGAAAACCAAAAAAAGACACAACAAAAATGAAGTGCCTCGAAAGAATCATTTACTGTTTTTGTTTTGAGTAATAAAAGTTGGTGAATAAACAATTTTACTTTAACTATAGTATGTAAACTGTAAATATGTGCCCAAAACATGAGTAGATRGTAATGCATTAAAAATGTAAATGCATGTCATTAACTACATACAGTAGTATGTCATACCGGTTTCAACCACAAGGAGCAGATGATTCATGAAAAAAAGTCTCGTAGCAGCATTATAGCTACTAGCTATCCCAAACATGACTTAAAAATGGTTAAATGCAGCTGTATTTGTCAATTATTTTTCATTTTTTAAGACCTTAAGAGGAATTTTTACTCAGGAACAAGTGTCATTTTTTTCACCCTTCTGGGTTTCAGTATTTTTCCATAATGCTCTCTGTTTATTTTCCGACTCTGCAGTAAAACAGATCATCTATGTTTAATGTGAATGTGGTGTTACTTGGGGAAGTTGCAGTGTGTGTGGAAGCTCTGCAGGCACTCGGGGCAGACGAGCAGCTCTCCTTGGCTCAAGTGGCAAATCCCACACCACTTCCTGATGCCCACCAACTCCGAGTCCGGGGTCTAAGGAAAGGAATATAACCACTAGAAAAATCTCTACTATTCTCAGAACATTCCAGAACACAAGTTTTTTTTTTCTTAAACTGACAGAGTAACAAATGTAAAGTATGAAAAATACACACTGTCCCTCTTCATCTAATCTAATCTATTATGGATGTTTGAAGAAAGTATTCCAGAGGGATCACTTTCTTTCTTCCTCATCACACACACTGCAGTGTTTAAAAAAGGTTCTTTTATCATTCTTTTCAGGTTCATAATTCTGGGTTCTTCACTTCCTAAACTCGTTCTTCTTAGAACCTCATTTGACAGGAAGTTCTACACCTTTAGGACTCCTCAGAAGGAACAAATGAAGAAGTATGAAGGGTTCTAAATTTTCCATCACTTGGTACGATCATCACTTTCAGCAAAGAAACAATCTTAAATTCATTCTTCTTGGATTCTATTCTGAAAGGGCCATACTGAAAGGGTTCTAGATAAAAATGGAAAATATTTATTAATTATTAATGTTCATCCTTTTCTAATAGGGTTCTACTTAAAATCTTTTCTGAATGGGCCTTTATCTGGGGTGATTCTAAGATCAGACTTTTAGGACCGCTCAGCTTTCGTAAACATCCATCAATTGAAAAAATAAGTGTGAAATGAGACAGGATCTGTTCCAGTCGCTCAGTTAACTGTCCATAGATCTACTAATCAAATATCACAGAAAAGCCCAAACTCTATCAGAATAAGAAACAGACTATTATGTACATTAATTGTGCTGATTTAGTTAGCTGTGACTATATATCTTTCAGTGAGACCTAGCCTATTGATGCAACAGTTTTGTCTTTTGTCTAGCAGGATATCATATTCGGGGGCACTAAAAAGGGTAGAAAATTGCCTATGGACTATTCAGAACCTTGAACAGTTCCTTTACTGGGACAACCAAAGGATCTGTATTTTTAGTTTCCTAAAAGGGTTCTCATTGGTACCCTTCTCATAGGGAAAAGAGCCTTTCAAACAGAATCTTGATGGGAACAACTGAAGCATCCATTAGGTTTCATCTTGGAAACTTTTCTGATATGGTGAATGTTTTGTGGCGACGGGCTCATAGAATCTTTAAAGGTTCCACCAACAAAAAAAGAAACATTTCAGTTCAGCGTAGAACCTTTAAGGGTTCCCCCACAGAGACAAACAAAGAATCCTTAAAAGTTTGGATCAGTACCCTACATGGCCGGGGAAGAATATATTGTAGTACCTTTAAATGTTTCCCAACAGACAGACTGAATCTGAATGATCCTTGAGGGTTTTTACTGATGAAACTCTGGTGCAGAAGGATTTTTACGGGTTCCTCCAGAGTGACAACCAAGGAAACCCATTAAAGCTCTTGCCTTGTTAACGTAGATCATGGAAACTTTGTTACGGAAAAAATCTACACAGAAGCTACAAGAGATCATCCAGGGACAAGAAGGAATTCTTCTTGTCCAAGGTTCCCCATGCTTTCCAAATTTTTCTTCATAAAACCTCTTTTAAAATGCTAACTCTTTTTATGATGTCTACATAGATGCCTTAAGGACTTTAAAGACGGACAACTAAAAGACTTCACTTTCTAAAAAGGGGTTTACTTAGAAGCTTAGGGGCTAGAGAGCTCCCCAAAATTCATTGAGGGTGTTTACCCATTCTAAATGATTCCTTTTGGAGCCCTTATTTTGGAGCCCTACTCTGTTAAGGTTTCTATTAAGAATCTCTAAAGGTTTCCCAGGAGGACAATTGAAGAATCATTAAGAGCTTGTAGGTTTTCTTAAAGGACCAAGCTAGGAATCTGTAAAATTTCCAGAGTTTTAGTTATCACTTTGGTTCTGTTACTTGTTAGCAACATAAGCATTATCAGTATAGTAAATGTTTACGCTGATTTTCTTTTGTGTATATATTGCTATGAGTTTGTTCTGCAGGAGAACTGGAACTGGAACCTGGAAGGCTGCAGGTTGTGCACTTGTGCTGCTCGTGAGCGTGGAGAGCGAGGTGGAGGAGAAGAAGGAGAAATCCACTGTGGAGTTGGAGGTGCTCTCGCTTACAGGAGGAGGAGGAGGAGGATGATGATGTTGAGGAGGAGGAGGAGACTGCAACATGATGACATCATGTTTATGTTCTTATGTAATTTGATGTTGTATAATTATGACATGAACAGTGTTAACTGGTGTGCTTTAGGACCTGCAGAGACGAGCACGTCGTGCCAGCCATCGATCTGCTGCCGTTACACAACCCACAGCGCCACGAGCCGCTTAAACAAACACACCATAAACAACTGATTCATCATTGTTGCTGTTGTTGCTATAGTTACGTCTCACACTGTTCTTGGAGAGAGAGTCTGGTCCAATCCATTAAAGATGATGGTTGCCATGGTTACATTCCAAGACAATCACATGAATTAATATTTTGTTTAGAAATTGGATTAACAAAATATCATAAATAATAAAATTAAATACCACTGAGAAGTGTGTGATGTTTATTAGTGTGTGTGTGTGTGTGTATTGGTCACCTGGGTATGGATGTGAGAGGAGGCACCAGGCAGGTGAGATGAAAGGCTCGAGGACATCCGTCACAGCAGATCAGCTCACCACCATCCTTACACACGGTACACTCATCATCGTTACGCTCCAACTGAACACACACACACACAAGCAAACACGCACACACACAGTAGTGAAGTAGTGTCTTACTCTATCTATCTATCTATCTATCTATCTATCTATCTATCTATCTATCTATCTATCTATCTATCTATCTATCTATCATAGTCTGGTATAGTGATTAGAATGAGCTGACACTGAGATGTGTAAAGGAAATGAATATTTACAGGATTATAAAACACCTTGAAAAAACTTACTCTATCTATCTATCTATCTATCTATCTATCTATCTATCTATCTATCTATCTATCTATCTATCTATCTATCTATCTATCTATCTATCATAGTCTGGTATAGTGATTAGAATGAGCTGACACTGAGATGTGTAAAGGAAATGAATATTTACAGGATTATAAAACACCTTGAAAAAAGATGGATGGTGTTGCTATTAAATGATGAAGGGAAATAAAAACCTTAAAGACTACACACATCTGTCCCCTGGGCGTGTGTCTCCCCCTGCTGGTGACTGTGAATTTGTCCCGCCTGGGTCACGTGACCACTCGCTGTCTCCTCGAGTGTAGCGGAGGAATAAAACTCTCCCCCGACCTTGATGCACTTCTTGGCTCCTCCTGCGAGACAAAAGCAGAAGCTCAGGACCGTCTGAAAGCCCTCTGTCTGCCAGTCCATTCAGTTATCTGTCCGTCAGTTCGTCTCTCACCACTCTCGATGACTTGCTGGATGAGAATCTCCTCCACAGGAAGTTCTCCAGCAGACAGAGTGAGAGCGTGCTGGACTGAGGTGGACACCGACTGCACGCCTGCACAGACACACACACACTTACTCACTAACCAACACACTCTAAAAAAACAACAACAACAAGATAAAGGTCTTTACCTTTGTTTACTGAAAGCTGAGAGACAGACGTGCTGTCTGTCTTCCTCAGGGGCTTTCCTTTACCTCCTGGAGCATAACAGACACATTCACTCAAGTCAGATGATCAAGCAGTGATAAACCCCTGAGCTGTAGGATGTCTGTTAGAGCAAAGCCAGACATCCTGTGTGATCATGATGATGTGGATACCTGAGCGGATGTGCAGAGCTTTCTTTCCATAATTCTGAGCCCGATGTGCCAGCTGTTTCTCGCCGATTCCCCTCTTCCTGCTGAGATGAGTTTGACGCTGCAGCTCAGACCTAGGACTTCTAATAGAGCTGCTTCTAAAACTCAGACCTGCCAGAGATCAGGACAAAGTCAGGCAAGTTAGAAAACTAACTTGTTCCTGTGAATATTCTGCAAGGGGAAGGTCTGATCCTTAAAAATAATAATCTGTCCTCAATTTGTGAAAAAAAGAGACACATCTGCACGTGTGAACTGTACGCACAATCATTCACAACACCACTTGCACGTAACAGGAACTTGGTTGGGAGTTATTGCCATGTCCTGACATGCGGTCCTGACCTTGCTCCTAGACATTTCCACATGTTTGGGGCATTAAAGGAGTTCCTGGGAGGCCGGGGTTTCAGTCGTGAAGCAAGCAGTCTAATCATCGCTCCGGCGTACTGAGAAACTTTCTACCTTGATGGTGTCCACTAGTGAAACACTGGGATAAGTGCATTAGTGTAGCAGGGGATTATATAGAGGAATAAAGGGAGTTTTTACTCTCAGAACTGTATTTTGTTATTTTGTACAATAAAAAATTCCAGTTTGAGATGAACACCCGGGCACAAAAGGAAAATACAACAATAAAAAAGGTGTAGCAGCAACAGTTATCATATTTCATTGGTTAAAAATCAACAAGCTGTGCTTTTTATCCATTTATAGTTAAAATTAATTTTACAGAAACAAATGAGTTCCTGGTCTCATGTTTCAGCAGAGTCGCTCCCTCACTAGCCTCTCTTTAATCTTACTCTTTAAGTTAATAAAAAAATCTCCTTTGTTCTCAAAGATTAAAGTTACAACTTTATGTCTTTTATGAAGCATTGGCACTGGAGACTCATTCCATAGATATTGGATACATTAAATGTCTAATACAGAAACCTCTCCATATAAACCTTTACGCATGTATATATATGGGAATATATTACAATAAATGCATTAATATGAAACTACTATCAGAGCTGCTGGTATAGAAAATGATTCAACACCTTTTGACTCAAGGATTTTTTTTTTTTTTTTACAATTCAGGAATCAGCTAGCTATGCATATTCAGTAGCTACAACTTTTATTATTATTGCAAACTGGAAAGTACCTTTAGGTAAACTAGCGAAGAGGTTTTGTAATTTGGGGTAACTCTCCTGATTGTACTCTTTGGACAGATTGTTCCAGAAGGCCTGAAGGACAGAGGAGTCCTGCTCCAGCAGCCACGTTAGGAGGGAATACACCGCCTTATGGATCCCATCTTTTTCCTTTCTCTCTATAGTTTCCTAAAAAATACGCAGAACACAGATTTAAATCATATTACTTTCTGAAAATGCAACGGGTAGTACAGACCCTCACAGACATATTGTACAGGATAAAATTTTCTATCTTTGCTATACTGCAGTTTGCATCTTTTGTCTGGAAAAGTGAAAGTGCATAAATCATAAGAACTAGGGTAATATGTCTGAAATTATATGAGTAAATATGGATGCCCCGTGTGGTCTGCCTGGATTCGTGTGGTGGCTGGGGATGGTTTCCACGAAGACTGTCCTGTCCTCGATTGATGYTGAYAGCTGTTCTCTGGGGACCTGTGACTTCAGTTGTTCGATAGCTCAGGACCGGAATCTCCTACAGGCTACCTGAGCCTCCAGGAACAAACTGGACTCCTTTTAATTGTAATTTTAACACATCTCCTGTTACACTGAACTTCCAGTACACATTATTATGCTGATCAATCCCTGCTCTCCGTTATCACCCAGATGAGGATGGGTTCCCTGYTGAGTCTGGTTCCTCTCAAGGTTTCTTCCTATTACCATCTCAGGGAGTTTTTCCTTGCCACCGTCGTCCTCGGCTTGCTCATCAGGGACAATCTTATCATTTTGATACATACACATTCACATTACATACAAATTTACTTCTTTTGATTGTGTAAAGCTGCTTTGCAACAATGTCAATTGTTAAAAGCGCTATATAAATAAAATTGACTTGACTTGACTTAAATATATACGTACCTAATACCTTAGCAAATGAAAAACGCACCTACAATTTTTTAAATGAAAAAATAAGCAATGGGAATGATTATCACAATAGAACCGGACCCAGAATTGGGCCCTGTGGGACACCATCAGTATAAATGAAGATAAGATCTTTAGTCTCACCCCAAGAAGACGATCAGAGATGATGTCATGATCTGCCAAGCCATACAACAGTGGGAAAGGGTCATGAATGGCCATCGCGATTTCTGTCCTGCATACTCGGAGCTGAGATCGAAGCTCAGACTCTCCAAAATTTTCCACTCGCGTCATGCTGCCTGGAAGGAAAAGGACATCTAAGCATTCGGATTCTGTTAGTTTCTTAACCATTAATTAGCATGTGGTACAACCCAACTGGTAATGGATATGATACTCTATATGATAGTTATTTGTGTTTTTTTTCCAAGAAGGGGTACAGTAAGTCCACTTACCTGGGTCGCAGGTGACAAGAAGTCATGGAATAGTGTGTTACTTTCACCATCATTGCTATTTATTTGCCACTGTGTATTACGATGACAAAAAATCTCTTTGGTGACCTTTGGCCTTTAAGTCTCAGCCCTTCAGGGAGCCAGCGATGTTGGTGGTGCATGGGAAACTTCAGCTGGAATGTTGAGGTTGAAATCCTCTGGGAGTCATTTGAACATCTCGGTCAAAGTCTGTCACAGGTTGGTGAGTTCATTACTGGGTGTAGTTTTGGAAAGTCCACAGTTAAGCAATAAGACACTTCTACTTTTAACTACATAAATGTCTTGATGTTTCTCTCAG
The DNA here is from genome assembly GCA_003987875.1 of Clarias batrachus. Taxonomy (NCBI): domain Eukaryota; kingdom Metazoa; phylum Chordata; class Actinopteri; order Siluriformes; family Clariidae; genus Clarias; species Clarias batrachus. The sequence goes on along the minus strand of QMIH01000662.1, from coordinate 210,574 downwards.
CCTTTATGGCCCACCTGTTCCTCTAGAGGACTAACTGAAGTGTATGTTCTGGTCAGGGGAACCCCAAACACTCCCAAACACACAAATGATACAGATAAACTCTTTGGCTTCGGTAAACAGAAACAAAAGGTCAGTGGTAGACATATAATAAAAGTAAATACACCCCATGAAATTTCAGTTTTAAAATATTAACAAATATAAATAATCTGGTAACTAGGTAAAAAGTTTGACAGGAATCACTAATATATATATTTAAATAATGTACAGAACTTTTCTCTTTAACATAACTGTTCGATGGTTGAGTTTGAAGTTGATTTTACATTTAAAAACAAATTAAAAGCAAGAAATTACATTGCAAGTAATTCATTAAAATGTTAATATACGTATTAAACTTATTTAATAAATGAATAAATACATACTCTATGATTTTTTATTTCAAATTTTTAGGTGACTCAAGGTCAGGATGTTTATTGTTCCGAATAACATTTGATTTAAATTAAAAAAAAAGTAAAATGCATCATTAAATGCGATTTACTAGTAATGAATTAAAGAAATATTAATCACTTATAACAATTCCATTATAACTTAAAACAATAAGGAGTCATCTTTTATGCTGGTTATAAATTTGTGGGAATGTGCTAGCATAATAATTGACAGTGGCGTTTCCCAGAGGAACTCTGGAGGGCTAAGAGAGGACATCATTTAAAATAAAAAAAGCTGACAGTGTTGTGATTAAGTTTTAATTGATCATGAAATATTGATGATTAAAAATTTACATTTAAAAAGTAATCAGGCCTAATAGATCAAAGGGGATGTAAACTGTCATTTTTAATTTTTGACAGTGTGGCAAATCTTTCAAAGTCTTGGGCCTCTGCATTCATAGATTTGTACAGTCCTGACCTCGCTCCATGCCACTTCCCCATGTTTGGATCATTAAAGGAGTTCTTGGGAGGCCAGCATTTCAGCCAAAAGACTGATCATGGCTCTGGTGTACTAAGAAAACTTTCTACCTTGATGGTTGGTGTCCAAGCACTAGTGAAACACTGGGATGCATTAGTGTATCAGGGGATTATGTAGAGAAATAAAGGGAGTTTTTACTTTCAGAACTGTGTCCTGTTATTCTGTATAATAAAAAAGTTCTGCTTTGACTTGAACACCACTCATATTATAGTTATACAAATAATAACCATAAAATTTGAAACTGCACAAATATTCACACACCCTCAGGACTTTTTACCAGAACAGAAAAAAACTTTAGCTTTCTAAAAAAAATCATTCTCGACATTGTATGACTGATGGTAGGTAACCTAGTAACCAGTATAAGGAGCTATCTAAAGACAGAAGCAATTTTGTAAGTCACTCTGGAAAAGAGCGCCCACCAAATGCCTCAATGTAAATACAACCATTGGAATATTTTTATTTGTTTTGTTGCCCCCTAATGGAATAATAAAGAAATGGCTGGCAGGATTAGGACTGGACCTGGGCCACTGGTGGGATGTTTGACCCCCCTGATTTACATTGTACATCTACTACCATCAAACACAACCATAGGAAAGAAATAATAAATAAAGAGCTTTTACTATGCATATGTTCTGGCACTCGGTACGTGTTAATACACAGGAATGGAATGAAATCATCAGTGTGATTTTAACACAGAGTTTATTAATCTTTTCAGACAGATGTCATGCTCATTAATGGCTTTACAGAATGAACTGTAGTGTTCAGCTCGACCCCACACCGTCAGGTCCGATAACGGCCCTGCACTGACTGTACATTAACAAAAAAAAACTAAACACTTTAACCTGAAAACCTGCCTCTTCACCTCATTGGTGCGTCATGAAAACACACCTCACGAATAGATCAATCAATTACGCTTTAGAAATGACAAGCGCTCCTTGTGTGTCTGACGCTGTGTTCAGATGGAAGCCTACTGTGTTTCTAAACGGCTCCCTCTTGAGGTAAACACAATTAATGCATCCTTCTTTGTTTAAAAGGGGATGCTAAGTGTAAATATGGTGTAGTTTCTTCATTCCTAAGTATTTTCTTAGTAATTTATCAACACAGCTGAGAGAAATGTTGGCCTTCCTAATAATCTGGAGTTGTTTCCATCATTGTATCACATTTATAAACAACCTAACGACTACATAGTGGCTTGGAAAATCGTTAACATCGGCCATGGCTAGTTCACACCTAGAGTAGCAGGCTTCCATTTGAACACGTCACACACGTAGGTTGGTGTACGCTTGCATTTTGGTGTTAGACTAAAAGAAGGCACACTAGTGTCACAAGAAAAAGTGAAATGCGAAAGTTCAATGCTTCAGGTTAAATATGGACATTAAGACATGACAGATGATCCTTAACATAAAAAGGTTAATCTAAACTCTATTTACTTTAACAGCTTTCTTTTAATTGTCCGCTGCGCTCATAAATACAATATTACAGATTTCCTAATAATTCCTGATGACCATTGTACCGGTGGCCATTTTGAAAATGCTAATATCTTATCTATTTTCAGCCTGACTAAACAACCCAATATAATATACTGTAGTTGAAATTAAATACTAAATGTTCTTTTTAATATATATTTATATACACACAGTGGTGTCAGTGCATTCAGGTCAACTTAAGACAACATTGTAAATACATGTAAAACATTAAAGATCCTATTACTAGTGTGGTAAGTAAATAAACATTTCACATTCCTTTAACATATCGGTGCAACAACCTGAATATTACAGCGTGGACGTGAGCCACGGCGATATTTCTTACATTCTCCGTGATCCTAAGAGCCCTAACATTCATCTGACTAACAGTGATCATCTTGATTATTCTCCAGTGTGTTCAACATGGTGCTAATCATTACATTTTGTTTAACTTTGTGACACTGAAACAAAGTGCAATGTAAGTAAAAGATCACTGGTGCAAATACAACAATAAAGAAAGTAAAAAAAAAAAAAAAAACATATAGTACAAAAAACTTTCAAATCCTTCAACCCAGGCACACCGTATCTCATGCTAACCTGAGGTAAATGTTGCTCCATGATAGAGTTAGTCATGTTTTGTCTTCATTTGACTAGCTGTTTTTTCTTTTTAAATAAAAGAAAATGGGTACAAAATTGAAATCTGACATCTTTTCACATTTTATATATTTAAGCTAGCTGACAATCTTAGCAAAAACTTTGCTAGCTAAAATGTTCTCAGAATCTTTTAGCTAACTGACAATGACAACTAAGCTAGCTAAAATGTTCACAGAATCGTTTAGCTAACCAGACCTGTCTCCTGATGTATGACTGTCAATGTTTAATCAACATGCTATTTTTTTTTGATAGCATCAATATGTTAGCTATCTTTGTTAATTAGCTAACTCTAATTAATTAGAGATATCTCTAGATGAATGTTTACATAAAATACCAACTTACTTTTCTTGCTTACTTCCAGATTTAAACATACAAATGGTTAGCTGAAATAAAAGTACAGAAAATTCACTTTTCAGCAACTGTTTTTGCCATGTGTGCAAGTCGCTAATATCAAGTCACCCTTGATATGTGAATTGGTATTAGCACTTACTGTAGCCTAGGTACTAGCAGCTTGAAGTTCACAATGCATAACTAGCTTAGTAGCTACAATTACCACAGGACTTTATTGCTAGCTAACTTGACTAAATAGACAATATTAGATATATTCGATGAATGTCTTCCCAAATTCTTAACTTTTTGTTTTTGCTAAATTTAATTGGTAAATAAGGTAAATTAGCTAAAGAGAACTAAAATATTGAGTCAGTAATAAAACACCATTAGTATTTTAGTTGATTTTGTTCAGTCAGTCCTAGCAGCTCTTAACATCTTCATCATCCATGATGTATTTCATTGCTAACATAGATAGCGCTCCAAAGTTAGAGGACATTACTGCTAGATGGTTAATTTTCCCAAATACAAAAAGTTAAGCTAGTGAATGTTTTTACTCAATGAATAAATTTTATATTTTAAGGAAACTCACTAATCAACTCATCCTTAGAAACAAAGAAAGACATGCAAGTATGTAAGATGTTGCTAGCTAGCTAGCTACCTACTTAGCTAGACGACTTTTGACAAAAGTCAAAATAAACATGCATGGTAGGTGTAACTAAACCTGAACTGCCACCATCCTGCGGATGACTAGGGGACGCCCTGTGAAAGTCTAAATGGCCAAAAGATATTATAATAAATTCTTGCAGTGCCCCCTGGTGGCCTGGAGGCTTTAAGATGCCAGTTGTAGAAGGGAAAATATCCATGACTGTACCAAATCTTTAACAAGTGGTTTTCCCTCAACCGTTGGGGAATCAAAATTTGACACAATGTTTAGTTAAAATAAACAGAAACGTAGCTACAGACCGATTCCTTCTTACTATTCGGGCGAGTTCAAGAGTATTTTTAGATGTTCTCTTTGTCTACATTCTTTGATATTGGAGCTGAAATGGAAGAAAACATAAATGGTGTCGAACAGAACGAAACGGAGTGAAGCCCTTATTAAATCGAAAACGTAATTTTACATACACACACACACACATATCAAGTCTAATGAAGGGTGTTCATATTAATCATGATAATAGAAATACTATTTACAATACAGTACAGCGTGGCAGACCTCAGCGTGGACACTCGGCGCTAACAAAATGCATCGGTCTTTTCAAAAGCGCTACTTTAATTTACAGAAGCAGACAAAACATGCAAAAGAGAATTTCATTATTGGTTGAAATAAATCATCCAATCGGTGCAAGGTGATTCCTTATCGCATTTTTAAGATTAAAGCGGCCATCTGAGGTCTTTTATGTAACGATGTGCAGGGGATCAGATGATGTGACTGACTCAAGGACTCAGCCTACATGCATTGTGAGAGTAAAGACATGACCCTAAGCACTGCTGTCAACTTCCTGCCCCGGATCTCATGTCATGTAAACTTCTGAACCCTTTAAACGCTTCATTAAACAATATAATCGCATCACTTTTGTCCTTTATCACTCTAACAGCTCTGGCTTGTGGTTATTATTCACGTTATCTTGGTACTGGATTGACAGTTTGGATGTGATTTGTGATATATATATATTTTTTTTTTGATAGAGAGAGAGATAGCTATGATCACTTTCAGTTCAGTCAGACGTAGCCTGTGTCCGGTTGGGATGTTGAGCCACAGGAAGCAACAGAATGAGCAGTGTGAGTGGAGGTTTCCATGAGGGGGCGCTGTACTAACATGAACAGCTGCTCTCGCTCACAGGAGGCTCCTGAGCTTTATCCAGCTTGATATCGATCACTGAAAAGGTTCAGCGTTAAAGGAAATGTACGATCGGCTTTCCTCAACCCAAAACATGGTGTAGCTAGCTTTACAAGATAACATCTGTACAAATATGTATACGAATGTGAGAAATATCGTCCTTATGTGTAGCTTATGTACAATATGATTGATAATTTATAGCTGTAATAATTATAGCTCTATAATTTAATGCAAAACAAAGAACCCCTATTTTTATCAGATATAATGTTTAAGGATAATGATGATCATTTCTTTTTTAAGAAGGTTCTGTGTAAAAGGATACTGCCCTCCTTGTTCGTCTCATCCAGATTCTCCATTCCGGGTAGAGCAGCAGCCACTCGCCGAAACAACTGAGGCAGAAGAGAGGGAGAGGCAAAGAAAGATAGATATAGACAGAGAGAAAGAAAGTCATAAGGCAGACAATGACAAAAAAGGGACAGAGAGGGAGAAAGAAATTTTACAAATTTACCCAAGTGTTTTACTATAAGCTAAGTTATTTTTCAAAGGAGTGTTTAAAGAGGAGTGCATGAAGTCAAGTGTTTAAAGTCAAGTGTATAAAGAGGAGAGTATGAAGAGTCTCACCTGTTTGACATTGCTGCCGGTTTTAGCGCTCGTCTCAATGAACATGACGTTCAGCTCTTTAGCTCTCTGTTCTCCTTCCTCGATGGTGATCTGTCTGAGAGACATGCACAAAAACACCATCAGGAGACCCCTGAACCTGCACACATGTGGGGCCTGGAGCYTACAGGGTGCCAACCTTTCACAGGACACAATCACACACTCATACACCCAGTCTACAGGCAAATCGGAAACGCCAATCAACCTAAACAGCAGAGTCTTTGGACTGTGGGAGGAAGCCGGAGTACACTGAGGAAACCCACCATACACGAGTAGAACTTCAAACTACACACACACAGACCGATGGTGAGATCTGGACCCCCAGGCATGTTGCAGCAGGGCTGAACGCTAAACCACTGTGCTTCTGCTACTGAGTTCTGCTCTCTGATTGGACGGGCAGAAGTGTTTTTAATTAACGTCTTTGGAAGGAGTCTCCAGTGTCAGCGCTTTGTAAAGCTGTACGTTTTCTGATATTTTCAGGACAGAACTTGWGGTTTGTCAGTAATGAGACAAGCTACATTTTGTCTTTTTATTAAAAAAATTATAAAATAAAGAGAGGCTGGTGAGGGAACGATTGTTTGCAGCTGCTATAAATGTAAGGGAGAACTTTGAGGTTTGAAGAACTTTAAATATAATTACAATTGAAAGAGTTAGAAAAATCTCAGGTGTTATTTAATAAATAGAAAAAAAATCGTAGCCATTGCAAGTTCTAGAAAAATAGTCAACTTTTTCAACTCAATATATTTGCATTGACTCCGCCCACATATTTGGTGGAAACATCCAAAATAACACGTTCATGACCTCCATAAATCTGAGAGCTGTACCTCTTGTCCTCCAAGTCTGTCTTGTTGCCGACCAGCATAATGATGACATCACTTCCTCTCTCCGTCCTGACGTCATCGATCCATTTGGAGGTCAGCTGGAAGGAATTCACATCTGGAAATAGACACATCTGTGTCATGCTAATGCTCAGCCAAGAGCATGGTGGAAGGTTTGTCATTTGTAATCTGAGACAATGATGAAGAACGAGGACCGTTCAAGTCAAAGCGGGATTAACGGATCAGAGTTCTGACAGTAAAAACTCACTTTATTTCTTTATATAATTCCCTGCTACACTAATGCTTGCACATCATCAAGGTAGAAGGTTGTCTCCCAGAATACCTGCTTCACGTCTGAAAAACCCCGGCCTCACAGGAACTCCTTGAATGGCTAAACGTGGAAATGTGTTGGAGCGAAGTCAGGACTGTTATACGAGGTTGTGGCAATGACTCCCAGCCGAGTTCCTGTAATGTGTGAGTGCTGTCTGCGAAAGAGTGTGTGTACAGTTCATACACACGCGTTTCTTTTTTTCCGCAAGTTCAGAAAAAGTTATCTGTCAATTTTCAAGGATCAGGCGTTCCACGCGCTGCATGTTCACAATGCAGGACTGCCACCTCGGCCATTCATGGACATACGGCCTTCCTTAAAACGACTGCTTTTAAGTGTTTTACTGCAGCTAAGAGTCTCATCACAAGTCTTCTGTAAATGTCAATCAATTTTTCACCTTAATTTATCTGAAATTCATACACATTTACATAGTTTTCTTTTGATCCTGTAAAGCTGCTCTGCGACAGTGACCATTGTTAAAAGCGCTATACATATAATATTCAACTGACATGTCAACATAAGTCCCGGTTTGACTTGAACACCCCTGGTATCTAATATAATATGTTTACTTGTGAAGTCTGATTACAGTAGCTTTATGATGCAATAACTGATAACATTCTGTTACTGACAATGTTCATACATCACCGACTTACTACAGGCCCTTTCATACATACATACATACAGGTGTTTGACGAGAAAACTGTACCTCTGTGATCTAGAACAGCTGGATGTATGGATATGAGGAGAGCTTTGATGAGGACGAGAGTACAGAGAGTGTAGAAAGGGAACAAGGAAAAATCTGACAATCAGTGAGAATGAAGAGAGCTCGTATGGGAACGAGGAGAACTGAGGAGTGTTCAACGCGAGGCACGCAACCACATGGAGAGCTTGATAAGAGTGTCATGACCAAGGCAAGAGAGAATGAAGCTAGGACTGCAGAGGGTATTTAAAAAGAGCCATCAGAGAAATTTAGAAAATTGGAGGGGGAACAGTAATTGATGGGTTCCTTAAGGGTGATGGGACTGTAGGGAAGATGAGGAAGATCAAGACCAGAAGGTAGCGGTCATGCAACCTAGTGGATGCTAACCGCCAGTAAACAGTGTTTTACTTCATTTCAGAAGTTTCCTGAATCCACAAGACGGGTGAGAACCAGAAGAGCCCCGTGACATTGGGTAATGCCCAGGAGTGAGTCTACCAGTGCATAAAAAACACTATATTACAAATGTTTTGGTTTCTTCTCATGAACAGTCTACAGAAAGATTTAACATGTCCAGAAATTCTGTAGCTTTTTGCCAAGATGGAGAGACTGACGAGAGCCCAGGAGCTCCAATTTTTTTTTTTTTTCATCTTCAATATCATCTCAATCTGTTAATCTTAATTCTTGTGCACATATTTTTCTTTTTTGTGGTTACGATTTTGTATCTCCTAAATTTTTGGAGATGCAGTGAGTTTCTGCACGTGGTTTCCACAAAGGTAGTCGGGTATAGAAAAGAGAACAGACTTCTGTGCTTGTGAGTGTCTTACTTGTGATGTCGTACACCACCACAGCCACAGTAGAGTCTCGTATGTAGCTGGGGATGAGGCTCCTGAAGCGCTCCTGACCCGCTGTGTCCCACAGTTGTAACCTCACCTGCGGCACAGGATAACATTTACACCAGTGTTTCTCAAACCGGGACTTCCAGGAGCTCCATTTCCAATTCCACAGGGATTCCTCACCCCGACATAGTACTCCATCAGTAATGCTCTAGTGATATTCGATTTTATAATGCAAGCTACGGCAAATCCAGCAACCATATTTACTAGCAAAAATGAAACATTAAAACTATTGATGCTAATGACTGATCATTGTTGACTGATCAATTTTGATTTCAAGAAGTAAGACTTATTAACAGGTAACATTTGTTTTGCATAATAATACTCCATAGCTCACAGATCTACTAACGCTACAAGGGGGCGCACTTGCATTTTAAAATGGTGATGTGCAATATAGTTGTATTTTTTAATACAACTAAAGCGTAGTGGTTTTTAGCGGCCTCAGAAAGACTACAGCTGCATGTTCAACAGTTTAGCGGTGTAATGGATCACAAAACTCCCAGGCTATTTTTCATTCACTCTTGTTTAAACAAACACAATGTTCTGGCGGGAAAAAAAAACAGCCAATCAGACTTCCCTTATTTTATCAATTTATCTTGTCAGGTTGTGCAGAGCTGAGCGAGCAGTGTTACCAGATTGGGCAGTTTTGCAGTAACCGGGCTACTTTTATTACCTTTGACTTAGACAACGTGTCTTGTGCTGGTAATTAAAATGAGGCTCATTTTAGGGAGTGTTCACACTTGTAGCTCACTTCTCCTGTTTCAGACCAAGACATGGCATAACAATACAATAGTCTTGGTTTGCTAGTATAAAGTCCTGGCTTGCTTCGAGTTCATGCTATATATATACGGTGGGGTTTTAACCAGATGAAGATTTATAAAATGTAATGTTATACCCTGAGAACAAAACATGCACGGTGCATTTTGCGACCACTCAACCATGCTGCATTTGCAAATGTTCCTGTTATTGAACGCAGCCCCGCTGTGCTATCACGTGCACGCCTGTGCTCTCCTGTCCTTGGATGCACATTAAATTTAACATTCAATTTAGCAGTGTTAAACAACATTAGGTATTTCATTTTTTTTCTTCTTTTAATCTGGGCAGCTTTCGAAACTCGTCCAGTGCTGTGCTAATTAACGCGTGTGACGTAGTCAGGACGTTTCCTCACTCCCTGCCTCCTCTACATCAGATCTCACAGATACAGTATAGTGGAGCAGTGAAAGCTCTCAGGTTCACTCATCATCATCAGATAATGAACAGTTGAGCTACAGTATCAGTTCTAGTGTTGATCATGTGAGAGTGCGCACATGATGGGAATTTGAGAGAGAAAATATATCAATTATCAAGGTCAGATATAACGACACTAGAGGCAGTAATCTTGCGGTGTATCGTGTAATCCATTCTATCTGACCTATGAAGGACTCTTACCGTCCGATCTTCCAGGTACATGGTTTTTGATAAGAAGTCGATCCCAATGGTGGCCTACAGACAGAAGAACAGCAGGTCAGTGACGTCTGAGATGACAGACATCAGGACAGCAGAGTGCATGTTTTTAAAAAAATAAATTTTTAAATACAGTACCTGGTAAGTGCTGTCGAAGCTGTCATACATGAACCGTGTGATCAGGGACGTTTTTCCAACTGAAAAATAAAACCAGAGAAAATATCACTGATGCAAAATGCCAAAAAAGAACTAAAATTGGAGAAAACTGGAAACCAATCAGTAGGGACGGGACTCAGCAGGGAATAAACCGATACGATATTATCGCGATACCCCGGTGCTGATTCAATTTGTATTGTGATTCTGTAAGTATCACCATTTCTTTTGCAATTCTGAACAAAATTAACAAATGATTCGCTCCTACCACATGTGATGCTGTGCTGCTTGCCAGTGTGTGAATAGTTTAAAGTGCGCCACCTGTAGGATTACTGAGAAATTGAAACATTTTACCACCTCAAATGAAAACATACTGTATAGAAATTGAGAAATCATTTAAAAAAATTTTTTATCGATTTTGGAGTCAGTGTTGTGATACATGAATTGCCACACAAAAGAATCACAATACCTAACTGAACTGAATCCCTCATCTCTTCCAATCAGAAGTGTACGTGGGAAGTTTTGCTTTCGTTAGCATTTCAAAAAAATAAAAAATACAATAAGTTAAATTTTTCAAGTTTTGGACAATTTCTTGTTACTCTTCATCAATTCGAGGAAAATTATTAACACATTTCGCTGACATCCTGTACTTGTGTATATCCAGTTAAATGCTCTCTAAACAGTATAAGCCCCACCCACTGAGGGGCGTGTCTTGGTCTACAGTAGTAGCCCTAAACATGGGTCATCTGTGTGTATTTGGTTGTGGGTCTTACTGGACACTATTCTCGATTTCCAAACATCGCCTTGTGGAGATTAAATGGTTTGGGGTTATTCAGTCGTCTTAGCTGGAGGTATAAGCGACTTTCCGAAGAGGGGGCTGTTTAAGGCCAAATATTGCTCGCTCAGACTGACGGAGAATTCTTTCTTCTCAGACTTCTCAATCATTGAGAGTCAATAATATCGTTGAGGCTCCCACACAGTGAGATGAATCTCTGACAATCCTACGGCTCTCCGTCACCATCTGTGCTACTGTATCTTGTCTTCACCTCACATGCGTACGACATGACGCCAAAAATATGCGCATCTCGTCGTCTATGAGGTCGTCTTGGTTAAACCTTCCAAAGCTGGAATCCTCCTTCGCTCTTGTTAAGCTCTTCTAAACTATTTCGCTAAAGTACTGTCAAGTTTTCTGAGATTTCGTGGGTAATTTTATCTACATTATCAAGACAAAAGTATTTGTCCAAATCTGTTAATTAATGAATTCAGGTATTTCAGTCGGGCCCCGTATCCCCAGTGAAGGATAATCTTAATGCTTCAGCAGACCAAGACATCGTGGACAATGCTCTGCTTCCAACAGTTTGTTGAAGGTCCTTTTCTATTCAACCATGACTCCGCCCAGTGCACAAAGCAATGACTATAAAGACATGGTTTGTTGAGTTCGGTGTGGAAGAACTCGACCGGCCCGAACACAGAGCCCTGAGACCTAAACCTAATCGAGCACCTTTGGGATGAACTGGAACGGAGATTGTGAGCCAGGCCTTCTCGTCCAACATCAATGTCTGACCTCATAAACACTCTACAGAATGAATGGACATGAATTCCCACAAAAACACTCCAAAATCTGGTGGGCGTCCTTCCAAGAAGGGTGGAAGTTGCAAAAGGGAGACCGACTCCATATTGTACAAGTGTATGTATTTAGATACAATGACAGTGTCGGTTTGGCCAAAAACTTTTGTCCATATAGTGTATCTGTTGTGCAAATCAGTCAAATACGAAACACTCCAAAAGGCTAAAAGTTTGTGCACTCTTGTCTAACACACCCATACTGTATGTCCTTGTTGAACAGTTGAATCCAGACCTGCTGTTATAGGCTGTGTAATTTTGATTTGTGTTCATGTTCTTAAAGAGCGTTAGTGAGCTCAGGCGCTGATGTCGGGATGTTGAGGAGACTCCAGTTCATCCAGTTCATCCCAAAGCTGATGGTTCAGTGGGGTTGCCTTCATTCGGTTCTCTGAGAGCTCTTCAACTCAATTTTATCAAGTTTTCATAGAGCTTTTTGGATCTACAAGCTGCCAATGATGGAGTATTTATAGAGATCTTTTAACCCCTTGTGCTGCCTGGATAACCCAGTAGTCTGACCTCGGCATCCTAGCAATCTGAGATATGTGAACAAATTACTGTGACTGTTCTGTACTGTATATATGGCATCAAAGACCATATTTCCTGATAAATGCTTATTAGCCATCAGCATAACACTTCACTCTATGACACTATTGTCGCTCTGTTTGCTGAGAGATATGTTGAACTGGAATCCTCATAAAAACTCTTTTATTGGTCAGAAAGCAAACACACCAGGGTTCCATTCAGACACACTAAACACACAGTACTACCATAATATCACACACTGCAATAGAGGATTATTGTTATTAAAATGCCATATTATCTGTCCGTATCGGGGATCACGCGCTGCTGTGACTGAAACTATGAGCTGATTATTTCAGGAATTCTTTAGGATTCTCACATGACACAACATTCCTGAATGAAACTCACACACACACACACACACACACACACACACACACACACACACACACACACACACACACACACAGGGAGTGTTCACGCCGCACAGGTCGGTCCTGTTCCTCAAACCAGCTTTAGGGGGGGAAAAAAACAGGACTAACAGGAGACACGATACACACTCGACGACAGTCTTTGATAAACTTAAATGGAGAAAATGATTGTTTAACTAAGGACACTATTACAGATCAAAGGGTGGTTAAAGTGGGCAAGGCTTGAGTTCAGCATGATTACAACATTGATAAAATGACATTGAGATTCTGTATCATGATTTTATAAATATCTCGAGTCAATATTACATTTTCCCTTTAAAGAATTTAAACAATCTTTAAAAGCATTTAAACAATACAACATGACTTCAAATACAAGAGTTTAACGTTGTTACTGAGCAGCGCGTATCTCTGTCATCTGCCAGAAATATTATTTCTAAACAAACCTTAGCTAATACTTCCCTCCTACCATACGGGATGAAAACATGAAAATAGTTTAAAGAGCGCCACCTGCAGGATCATAAACAAAGGGTGACATTTTAGCGCCTCAAATGCCTCCAAACTCAACATGACAGTGAGCGCGCGGGTTGAGCGGCTGTAAGCACGCGGACATGTGCAGGGCTTCTAATGCGCGCGATTTTGGATTTGGTACTTTAATGTGACATACGAAATTTGCATGAAAATCTTTATTTGAATGTCACTGAATGTCACTGTGTCGCGAATGTACATAGAGAATAAACATTGTGTCGCTTGTTAAACCCGTCATACATAACTGTACGGCAACATGGTGGCTTAGTGGTTAGAACTGTCGCCTTGCACCACCAGGGTCCGGGTTTGATTCCCACCATGAGATCTGTCTGCATGTTCTCTGCGTGCTTGGTGGGTTTCCTCCAGGTATGAGTGTGTGAATGTTGACCGGAGGTCCTACCACAGTCGTGAAAAAGGGGAATAAATACAATGGTGATCACCACTGGCCTCCACTATGGATGTTCCTAGATGAATGGATGGGATATAACTGTATACGCATACCGGTGCTTTCCAAAGTATCTCTTCTCATGCTCCCCTAGTGGATTGTGGAGGTACTGCAGGTGGGCCGGAAAGGTCATTTAAAAGAAATCAATAAATATTTTATAATTTTCTAATTGGAATTGAGTTTCAAAATACTAGAAGATACATAGGATTAAATATTTAAAATTGACATAAAATAATTATCATAAAAAAAAAACTTGTTCTTCATTTATCGTAGTGTTGTGTAATGAGATGTGATTTGGGGGGGGATCATTAATTCATTACTACTATTTATTATAATAATAAGTTATCAATCATCATCCTTTTTTTTTTTTTTAAATATCAGCTTAACAAGGAAATACAATTTGATAAGAAATACCACTACACCATAGAGGGTGGGCCACCAGTCTGTCCCTTATATGTTCCTTACAAGACAACATCTACAATAACAATAGAAGATGAAACAGAACCCGACCTAACACACCGCGCGACTTTTCTCTGGACGCTGAGAGTAGTATATTAGAACAATGGCTGCACTAAAGCAGGAAATCATCTCTACGTAGAACATCATCAGCTCTGACAACTGACATTAAGGGACATTTAATTCGTACGGATTAATATTCGCCGTTTACACAAGTGCTGCGAAATCAGTGTGAGCGTCTGCTGTGACTCATATCTCAACTCAGTCRTTTTCTACTTACAGACCAGGACCTCTGTACGTGTGGTGTTACATTTCTGCTAATTACACAGATTACATCGTGTCGTATAGACGAATAGATTAACATCTTGTTTAGATTTAGAAGTTAGAAAAAAAAAAAGAAAAAAATGATTTAATAGCTTTTTCTTGTTTGTTCTCCACATG